>JALAJA010001743.1:5000-18905 GCA_023376005.1 Doryteuthis pealeii | reverse complement strand
TATATATATATATATATATATAAGGGGCAGATATTCTGATAAAAGTATTAAAACTTGGTTCATTTTGTTACATAGTATATTAATACCAGTGTATTAAAATCAACACCACATAAGAGTATATAAGGAAGATTACATTGCATTGATATAGACTCTGAGTACTCTTGATATACTCGATATCCTTTAACCTCAACACACACACACACACACACACACACACACACACACACACACACACACACATATATATATTATATATATATATATATATATACATATATATAATTCAATTATTATTCTTCATCCTCATATTACATTTTTTTAGGACATGCTGTCATGATTCATTTAAAAATTTGGTCTTGTGTCGTATTCTGCTTGTTAACAGGGAGATATGGTGAATTTGTAATGTTTTACATATTAATTGTAATTGTTTACATATTATTATTATCATTATTTTACTTGAAACAATTTACTCCCCAGAAAAGAACTCTGTTTGGGATTATATAATTAAAAAAGTGCCAACATGATAAAAAAGCCAGCTACCAACTATTTTTCTTGATTTGGAATTTGAATGCACTTGCTAAAAGACTTAAGATTCCTTGCAAATATAAGACTGACTTCGGCATTATGTAACCAAACAAGAGCTGACATTCTATAAAAAGCCAGCAACTAACCATTTTCTTGATTGAGAATTTGAATGCGCTAGCTAAAAAATACATTTTTTTGTTAAAAACGATAAATTTAGTTGCTTAGTCCATCAAAATCTTTTTCTTCTCTGACAAAATATTTTGCTTAGTACAGAAAAATGACTAATGCTTGGCGAGCAAGTTGTTGGTGTTGTTGAATAACAGGGACGAACGCCAGCAGTGTTAAGAAAAAGCCTAAAACCTTACCCACGTATGTAGCTGCCGCTAAACTACAGCCAGGATTTGTTGTGCCACTATATAGGTAATCGTTAAAGTGAAATAAAACATATACACTTAATAAATCCTACCCGTCATAACGCAGATTCTATAAAGATTTTATACATTATAATCCAAAATATTCAACCTTGCACGATGAAAGAGACTTCCTGGTTCATATCAGATGAAACCTCCCGCCATCACTACATGAAATGGAATTAAAATTATTTAAATAATTAGACATAAGCTATCCTGTCAGAAACACACACATACATCCCCCATATATATTATATATATATATATAATATATATATATATATATATATAGTGTGTGTGTGTGTGTGTGTGTGTGTGTGTTGTATTCGCAAAACATACGAGATGTGATGAAAATGTTATCGAAACTGTATCTTTGATTATTTTTAATTTTGAAATTGTAAATATGTATTTACCCTACCCTTCCACATAAGTAGAAGTGAAATAGGGGATTTTTTAGAGGGTTTATAAAGGTTTGAAGTCAGAGGTTTTTCCTTCTCTTACACATGTTGCCATAACAAGGTTAAAAGAGCCCAGTCAGACCTACTATTTATTCAGAGCTGGAGGGAGTATAGTAAAGATGTATACCTTTTCCAAGAGTATTAGCGCTATTTGTGTGAAGGCAAACATCCTCGTTCAGTATTTGAACTCAGTTTGATAAATCCCAATTTCTACGATAACCATTACGCTACAAGTGCCCATGAAATTTTAAATACGAAAATGTGTCACAACTGGCCAACTATAAAACTAATGTGATGATGACTGGACGTCTAGACTTTTTTTCTGGACAATTAGATGAATTAATGCCAATTTTCCGAAACAATTGATCAACAGTCTTTGATACTTTTGTATCAGCAGTTTCGGTGAAACACAAAAATGTGCAAGTGCAACATACTGCATGCCTAGCTCTGTGAGAGTATTCTTGTTTCCTAAACTGAAAAACTTATCACAAGAGTAAGAATTTGAGGAGGCGTGGGACATTAAAAGAATCCCCCATCAAAAGAGAAGTTTCAAAGGTGCTTCGAACAATGGAAAGCTCTCTGAAGTCGATATGTCGAATGACAGGGCACAATTAAAAAACAAATTGACATTCTATTTATTGTTAACAATTGTCTAGGAAAATACTTTCACTCTTGTTATTTTTAACACACCTGCAGCATTACACACACACACACACACCACACACAACACACACACAATCATCATACATAATAATATATCAATATTAACAATTTGTCACTGGTTCTAACTTTCCAGAAAAAGACTTTTATTTCTATATTGCTTCTTTGTGCGTATCAATAACTTGAAAAGCTGATAAACTTTCATACTCTCCGAGAGCTCTCTAATATTCTTGAAAAAGAAAAAAAAGTTTTTATAAACTTATAAAACAAAAAAGCAAGTTGCTTGTTTATGTTTATCCTTAACTTTGGACAAGAATACGCTGTCTCCCCTGATGAGAGGTATGATACCCCTCACCCAAAAATGGTGACCTTAGTATGGAACTATGCATCTATCTGATTGTGACGCCTCCAGTTCTAGATATCTGTGGATTATAGAGTACCACTTCACTGTCATTACTCATAGGTACAACTGTAACCCGGAGCGGTAGTACATGTTAGGGATCCATAAATGGGTCAGCTAGGTCTACTTAAAAAACATAATAATTGTATAAGACAGTGTGCCAAAAAAGACTTTAAGAAACTACACAAAAAATTAAAATTCGTATAAGTAAACAAGAATACCCTCACTCCTAGGTACAAAATTACCCTTGACGGCTTGAAGGGCCGTCAAAAGCAGTCACTTTGTCTTATAATAAATAAATGCCGCATATTATTTTCAGAATAAGTATGAAAATAGACTTTGACATTGTGGGAAAGTTTATCTCAGTCGTGCCCATGTAGTTGGATCACCAGGAATACTCAAGAGGTGAGAATAGCAAGAAATTGAGATTTGGGGAATAGTTGTCTATAGTAAGACAGTGCAGTACTTTACAAAATGCCAAAGGCAGTGGTGGAGATGTAAGCAGACTTGTTGTCACCCGATATTCTGTCACAGCCAGCATGCATATCTTGTGTGAACATGCCAAGTTCACAGGAAATTTCATATGCATTCAAGTCATATCAAATCAATCAAGTTGTTTTTAGAATAAGAAAATATGTATATGAAAGAATACAAACACAAGCTCAATATTCCTTGTATATGTGCACGTACGGCAATGTTATTTGTCACTGTACATCTATCAATTGGTGTTAATATAATTGTACATCGATGTCACACATTGAAACATTGAAAGAATATTAAAATAAAATTTAATCAGTAGACGTTAAATGCATAAACTTTCATCAAACATACACACAGGCACATCATATATATATATAATAATATATATATATATATAATATATATATATATTATATATATAGAGAGAGAGAGAGAGAGAGAGATAGATAGATAGATAGAGAGAGAGAGAGAGAGAGAGAGAGAGAGAGATACAAACACACACATATATACAGTTGACAAACACATGAATGAGTAAAATTGATCTAATTTGGAATTTATCTGTATTAAATAATAATACACTTGTACTTTGACTTACGAGTTTAATTCGTTACTCTCTTAACTTGTTTTACTCGTATATCAAATCAATTTTACCCATTGAAAATAACTGAAATATTATTATCTGCCTTTAGCTAACCTCCAAGAAAACTAATTTTTATTACATTCATTAGAAATAAGAAAATACCCACATTATTGTAAAAAGACAATAAATGAATATAGAATGTATTGCATTATTGTGTAGTAATATGTTTCAGTACTTATTTTTTATAAATTACATTTTTCTGCTTTGGCGTAATAAATTTTGAAAACTTAAATTTTTTAGTAAATCTATTAACGATCGTACTTCAAATTTTACCTCTCAACACAAAACAAAAAGTCGACCTCGTGAGAGCTCCTAAGAAGAACTCGTAGGTTGAGACACACATATACCTAGGTCCACTATAATATATATATATATATTATATATATATAATAATGAATACAGAGTTTCAAATACTGGCCATTTGAACTAAGGAATAAAAATTGAAATGTGGCAGTCTCATTACTAGCAGTTTCATGTTTTTTAAAATATTCAGCCATCAGATGAGACATTTTTAAACACATCCTCTACCACGAGTACATAAAATTCTCCCGCGGATGATTCCTATTTTTAAAAAAGTAACATTAAAACTGGTAGTATGAGACTCTGCAACAAAGGGTGGATATTATATGAACTCGTTTTAAATACGCTATCCATAAATGAATGCATATATGTGAATTAATATACGTGTTTTACATATCAATTTGTCTATATTTACATTACTGTGTCATAACTTCAGCTCAACACGTGGTGAATAGTATTTTGTTTAATCTGTGATTTTCAGTTTCACTGTGTGACTAATCTATGTGACTTTAATATTGACCATCATTAAAAATGATGTAAAATAAATTATTTATTGTGTAAAAATAATACTTCATCAATTTAATGTAAAATGAAATGAATAGTTCATCAATAGGCGGTAATACTTAACTAATCTACTAGTCCATGTGAATTTATATATATATATATATATATGTGTGTGTGTGTGTGTGTGTGTGTGTGTGTGTGTGTGTGTGTGTGCTTGTAATGTATCAATTAGAGATACATATAGCATGAACAGAATTAGAATTAGATATGCATATTACATAACGTCAATAAATAATATTTTGAATGGGTACTGTTTGGATAGATAGATAATAGGTAGACAGATATGGAACAGACTGGGAAAAATATACATAGACAGATATGAGCTGACTGCATAGATAGATTGATGGATAAATTTAAAAACAGCACAAAAAGATTTACATAATATATATATTATAATATATATATATATATATATATATATATATATTATATATATATATAGTACACATATACATGCATATGCATATATACATTACATTATATATATTTATGTGTGTGTGTATAAAGCCTGCTCATCTATCCACACTGATGCAGGGGCTAATACTTGAGCACAGGTGAATATCTAGAAATTATATATTTTCAATTTTTAAATGTGATTATGCCCCTGACGCAATATAAATCTTTCCAACGCTTTAATATATCCATTTGTCCGGAACTAATATCTGTTATTAATTTCAAAAATAGATTCAATTTAATCAAGACTAACATAGAAATGTGTATCGTAGACATTTTTAAATTGAATCTATTTTTGAAATAATAACAGATATTAGTTCCGGTCAAATGGATATATAAAGCGTTGGAAAGATTATATTGCGTCAGGGCATAATCACATTTAAAAATAGAAAATATATAATTTCTAGATATTCACGCTGTGCTCAAGTATTAGCCCCTGGCATCAGTGTGGATGAGATGAGGCAGGCTTTATACACACACACATAAATATATATATATGTAATGTATATATGCATATGCATGTATATGTTGTATATATATATATAATACATATATATATATATATATATATATATATATATATATATATATGTATGTATAATCATTTTTGTGCTGTTAAATTTATCCATCAATCTATCTATGCCAGTCAGCTCATATCTGTCTATGTATATATCCCAGTCTGTTCATATCTGTCTACCTATTTATCTATCTATCCAACAGTACCCATTCAAATATTATTTATTGACGTTATGTACATATGCATAAATCTAATTCTAATTTCTGTTCATGTCTATATGTTATCTCTAATTGATACATACAAAGCACACACACACACACACACACACACACACACACCACACACACACATATATATATATATATATATAAATTCATGGACAGTAGATTAGTAAGTATACAGCCTATTGATGAACTATTCATTTATTTTTACATAAATTGATGAAGTATTATTTTACACAATAAATATTTATTTTACATCATTTTTAATGATGGTCAATATTAAAGTCACATAGATTAGTCACACAGTGAAACTGAAAATCACAGATTAAACAAAATACTATTCACCACGTGTTGAGCTGAAGTTATTGACACAGTAATGTAAATATAGACAAATTGATATGTAAATACACGTATATATTCACATATATGCATCATATGGATAGGTATTTAAAACGAGTTCATATATATCCACCCTTTGTTGCAGAGTCTCATTACTACCAGTTTAATGTACTTTTTTAAAAATAGAATCATCCGGGGAGAATTTTATGTATCGTGGTATGAGGTGTGTTAAAAATGTCTCATCTGATGGCTGAATATTTTAAAAAACATGAAACTGCTAGTAATGAGACTGCCACATTTCAAGTTTTTATCCTAGTCTAATGGCCAGTATTTGAACTCTGTATTCATTATATATATATATATATATATATATTATATATATAGTGGTACCTAGGTATATGTGTGTCTCAACCTACGAGTTTTCTTAGGAGCTCTCACGAGGTCGACTTTTTGTTTTGTGTTGAGAGGTAAAATTTGAAGTACGATCGTTAATAGATTTACTAAAAAATTTAAGTTTCAAAATTTATTACGCCAAAGAAAAATGTAATTTATAAAAAATAAGTACTGAAACATATTACTACACATAATGCAATACATTCTATTTCATTATGTCTTTTTACAATAATGTGGTATTTTCTTATTCTAATGAATGTAATAAAAAATTAGTTTTTTTCTTGGAGGTAGCTAAAGCAGATAATAATATTTCAGTTATTTTCAATGGGTAAAATTGATTTGATATACGAGTAAAACAAGTTAAGAGAGTAACGAATTAAACTCGTAAGTCAAGGTACAAGTGTATTATTATTTAATACAGATAAATTCCAAATTAGATCAATTTTACTCATTCATGTGTTTGTCAACTGTATATATGTGTGTGTTTGTATCTCTCTCTCTCTCTCTCTCTCTCTCTCTCTCTCTCTATCTATCTATCTCTCTCTCTCTCTCTCTCTCTCTATATATATATATATATATATATATATATATATATATTATATTATATATATATATATGATGTGCCTGTGTGTATGTTTGATGAAAGTTTATGCATATAACGTCTACTGATTAAATTTATTTTAATATTCTTTCAATGTTTCAATGTGTGACATCGATGTACAATTATATTAACACCAATTGATAGATGTACAGTGACAAATAACATTGCCGTACGTGCACATATACAAGGAATATGAGCTTGTGTTTGTATTCTTTCATATACATATTTTCTTATTCTAAAAACAACTTGATTGATTTGAATATGACTTGAATGCATATGAAATATTCCTGTGAACTTGGCATGTTCACACAAGATATGCATGCTGGCTGTGACAGAATATCGGGTGACAACAAGTCTGCTTACATCTCCACCACTGCCTTTGGCAATTTTGTAAAGTACTGCACTGTCTTACTATAGACAACTATTCCCCAAATCTCAATTTCTTGCTATCTCACCTCTTGAGTATTCCTGGTGATCCAACTATCATGGGCACGACTGAGATAAACTTTCCCACAATGTCAAAGTCTATTTTCATACTTATTCTGAAATAATATGCGGCATTTATTTATTATAAGACAAAGTGACTGCTTTTGACGGCCCTTCAAGCCGTCAAGGGTAATTTTGTACCTAGGAGTGAGGGTATTCTTGTTTACTATACGAATTTAATTTTTTGTGTAGTTTCTTAAAAGTCTTTTTTGGCACACTGTCTTATACAATATTATTTTTTTAAGTAGACCTAGCTGACCCATTTATGGATCCCTAACATGTACTACCGCTCCGGGTTACAGTGTACCTGTGAGTAATGACAGTGAAGTGGTACTCTATAATCCACAGATATCTAGAACTGGAGCGTCACAATCAGATAGATGCATAGTTCCATACTAAGGTCACCATTTTTGGGGTGAGGGGTATCATACCTCTCATCAGGGGAGACAGCGTATTCTTGTCCAAAGTTAAGGATAAACATAAACAAGCAACTTGCTTTTTGTTTATAAGTTTATAAACTTTTTTTTCTTTTTCAAGAATATTAGAGAGCTCTCGGAGAGTATGAAATGTTATCAGCTTTTCAAAGTTATTGATACGCACAAAGAAGCAAATATAGAAATAAAAGTCTTTTTCTGGAAAGTTAGAACCAGTGACAAATTGTTAATATTGATATATATATATATGTATGTATGTGTGTGTGTGTGTGTGTGTGTGTGTGTGTGTGTGTGTGAATGCGAGGTGTGTTAAAAATAACAAGAGTGAAAGTATTTTCCTAGACAATTGTTAACAATAAATAGAATGTCAATTTGTTTTTTAAATTGTGCCCTGTCATTCGACATATCGACTTCAGAGAGCTTTCCATTGTTCGAAGCACCTTTGAAACTTCTCTTTTGATGGGGTGATTCTTTTAATGTCCCACGCCTCCTCAAATCTTACTCTTGTGATAAGTTTTTCAGTTTAGGAAACAAGAATACTCTCACAGAGCTAGGCATGCAGTATGTTGCACTTGCACATTTTTGTGTTTCACCGAAACTGCTGATACAAAAGTATCAAAACTGTTGATCAATTGTTTCGGAAATTGGCATTAATTCATCTAATTGTCCAGAAAAAAAGTCTAGACGTCCAGTCATCATCACATTAGTTTATAAGTTGCTCAGTTGTGTACACATTTTCGTATTTAAAATTTCATGGGCACTTGTAGCGTAATGGTTATCGTAGAAATTGGATTTATCAAACTGAGTTCAAATACTGAACGAGGATGTTTGCCTTTCACACAAATAGCGCTAATACTCTTGGAAAAGGTATACATCTTACTATACTCCCTCCAGCTCTGAATAAAATAGTAGGTCTGACTGGGCTCTTTAACCTTGTTATGGCAACATGTGTAAGAGAAGGAAAACTCTGACTTCAAACCTTTATAAACCCTCTTAAAAATCACCCTATTTCACCTTCTACTTATGTGGAAGGGTAGGGTAAATACATATTTACAATTTCAAAATTAAAAATAATCAAAGATACAGTTTCGATAACATTTTCATCACATCTCGTATGTTTTTGCGAATACACACACACACACACACACACACACACACACATATATATATATATATATATATATATATATATATATATATATATATGGGGGATGTATGTGTGTGTTTCTGACAGGATAGCTTATGTCTAATTTAAACTAATTTTAATTCCATTCATGTAGTGATGGCTGGGAGGTTCATCTGATATGAACCCAGGAAGTCTCTTTCATCGTTGCAAGGTTGAATATTTTGGATTATAATGTATAAAAGTCTTTATAGAATCTGCGTTATGACGGGTAGGATTTATTAAGTGTATATGTTTTATTTCACTTTAACGATTACCTATATAGTGGCACAACAAATCCTGGCTGTAGTTTAGCGGCAGCTACATACGTGGGTAAGGTTTTAGGCTTTTTCTTAACACTGCTGGCGTTCGTCCCTGTTATTCAACAACACAACAACTTGCTCGCCAAGCATTAGTCATTTTCTGTACTAAGCAAATATTTTTGTCAGAGAAGAAAAGATTTTGATGACTAAGCAACTAATTTATCGTTTTTAACAAAAAATGTATTTTTAGCTAGCGCATTCAAATTCTCAATCAAGAAAATGGTTAGTTGCTGGCTTTTATAGAATGTCAGCTCTTGTTTGGTTACATAATGCCGAAGTCAGTCTTATATTTGCAAGGAATCTTAAGTCTTTTAGCAAGTGCATTCAAATTCCAAATCAAGAAAAATAGTTGGTAGCTGGCTTTTTTATCATGTTGGCACTTTTTTAATTATATAATCCCAAACAGAGTTCTTTTCTGGGGAGTAAATTGTTTCAAGTAAATAATGATAATAATAATATGTAAACAATTACAATTAATATGTAAACAATTACAAATTCACCATATCTCCCTGTAACAAGCAGAATACGACACAAGACCAATTTTAAATGAATCATGACAGCATGTCCTAAAAAATGTAATATGAGGATGAAGAATATAATTGAATTATATATATGTATATATATATATATATATATATATATATATATGTGTGTGTGTGTGTGTGTGTGTGTGTGTGTGTGTGTGTGTGTGTGTGTGTGTTGAGGTTAAAGGATATCGAGTATATCAAGAGTACTCAGAGTCTATATCAATGCAATGTATATCTTCCTTATATACTCTTATGTGGTGTTGATTTTAATACACTGGTATTAATAATACTATGTAACAAAATGAACCAAGTTTTTAATACTTTTATCAGAATATCTGCCCCTTATATATATATATATATATATATTATATATATAGAGAGAGAGAGAGAGAGAGAGAGAGAGAGAGAGAATATATATAAGAATATAAGAATATAAGAAATTTATTAATCAATAGTAGTACAAATTATTTTTAAAAAATATAAGTAAAAGAAAAACTTTATTGGTTTAAACTACTATTGACTAAAATACAATTTTATTGTCAATTTAGTTACGTAAATCTTATATATAAAAATATAAAGAAATTTTAACTTTTGAAGAAATACCCATACGAAATAGAGAGTTGTCCAAGAATATGAAACACTATTTGCTCATAGTTCTTCCTGTTCTACCGAGTTAACAAACTTTTCTTTTTCTTTTTCTTGCAGAAGAGGGTCCTGGCTGCGACAATGTTCGGGTATTGGCGGTGTAGGATTAGTTGGGCGTGGTCCCAGCTCTACACCCCGGGGTGTGCAGCAACAGCAACAGCAGCAACAGTAGTAGCAACAACAACCCCAACACAAGCGCCAACACCACCAGCAACACTAACAACAGTGTGGGAGGAGGAGGGGGCGGTAGCGCCGGTGGCGGCGGCGGAGGAGGAGGCCTTGGTATCGGTGGCAGCGGAGGGACGGAGATCGCGATCAAAGCTGAATCTGTAATAGGTAGCGCCGAGGGCGGAGGAGGCGCCGGAGAGGGCGGCGGCGGTGGTGGAGACGACGACGACGACGACGACGAAGGAGGTATGGACTGCTTCAAGGATGAAGAATGTGGCCCGTTGAATATGAGCAACAAGTTGGGCTGTGTCGGGGTGGAGTAGGAGGTGTTGGCACGGGTGGAGTAGGAGGACCCCAACAACAGCAGCAGCAACAGCTCAGAGGAAATGGTACAACAAATGCAGGAGGAGTAGGAGTTGGAGGAGGAGGCGGAAGTGTGTTCGGCGCGGGTGCAGGCTCGATGTGTGGTGCTACCGGTGGAGGTGGAATTCTTGTTGGAGACGAAACTGTAAAACCGTCTGGGATTAATGAGAGGAAGCGCAGAGCCAGTGACGAAATCAGCTTGGACGTAAGAATTTTTTTCCTATCTTATCATCCCACCCTCAATCCCCTCCCCTAAAACCAAAAAAAAAACAAAAAAAAAGGCATTACCCTGTTTTTCACTTCGTTTATTTTTTGTTTTATTTTGTATGGTATTTTTTTATTTTTCTTTGCTTTTTGTTTACAAGTTTTTCTTCTTGATTTATCCGCTTTTTATTTCCCCGTATTTACTTTCGCGCCACAGATAAAGACATAACCAAGTGTAGAAACGCGCATGCGCAACATACTGAATGATGGTTTGAGCGGGAAATATCAAACAAATATGCATGCACCTACTTCAGTTACGGAAGCGGATTAACCTTTCGGTTGATTATTTGTACAATTATCATTTATACGAGATATAGCAACCATTCTCAAATGAATATATGGTCTCAAGTATTTCTATCTAATACTAGTAATAATATATATATATATATATATATATATATATATATATATATATATATATATATATATATATATATCATTTCAGTTGGATATTACGGAATATTTCTTCTTAATGATTTCCATTACGTTCAAGCCTTCGTGTAATTCTCTTATACCTGAGTTCAAGTTGCAGAAAAGGTGCCCAATATTCCCCCCCTCTACCGCTTCTGACCACGTCCATGATCGACTTCGGGGGGTTATTTGTTACAGTTGTTATTTGTTATTTTTGTGGTACGAGGTTTATTCAGTTGAGAGGATTTATTGTGTTTTTGTTATGTTGTTTGTTTTTTGTTGTTTGTTTTTGGTTTGTTTTGTTGTAGCAGGTTTATTCATTTATGAGGGTTTATTGTAGGAGAACGGGCTATGGTAAGTGCGTTAGTTATTAAATATATTTAATATGCTAGTGCCTGTGTTAAATACCATTTTATTTATGTCATCTTTTTAACTTTAATTTTATTTTTGATACAAATTGCTTCTAGGATTTGTAGGCGTTTTTATTATCATTCTTACAGACGATTTTAGTATTATTGATGAGGATTTTCCATATATCGGTGAATGTGAAAATGTTAGTAGTATTGTTATGTTTTTTACTTAGATGTTATTTATGGAGGTGCCTGGTCTAATGGTTAGAGTCGCAGGAAATGGACGCGTCAACCCGAGTTCAATTCCTGGACGAAGCTGTTGGCATTTCATATGGCGCTAATACCCTTGGGAAAGGTATGAATCCAATTCTCTCTCCAGCTATGAGTAAATAGCAGGATAGACTAGACTTTTTAACTATAGCTAGGTAACCAGTCTAGGAGAAGAAAAACTCTGAATTCAAACCTGTTAAACTCCGCTTAAGAAATTGATCTTGAGTCGAATCCTGCTCGTGCAGAGGGATTGGTATATATATATATATATATATATATATATATATATGTTATTTATGATGCTGGCATCTGAAAGTTGGTATGTAAGGGGACGAGAGAGGGTGGTTGTAGTGTGGTTAATGTGGGTATTAATTTTTAAATTGAACCCATATATATAAGTAGTGGTAGTATCCCCTAGGGTTCCATAGGTCAAATATCTTCAAGTAGCTACCTATCACAGAGGGTCTCACCAAGCAACCTCCCCATTGTACACAGAGTTGTCATAAAGTGAACTAAATTGGAATGGCACGAAATATAATAAATACTATAAACAATCCAGAGAGATTTATACCAAGAGATCAAAGTATGAAAATGCCCATTTTTTAAGTGTCTTCAGATGAATCAATATGATATAGCTGAAATATTTTAAAAATACGAATCCCTGATGTTCTATAAATATAGTCCGTTAAATAAAAATCCCAACAGTAACACTGAAAATATACTCATGATTTTCTAACTATTTTGTTTTTAGACATCAAGTGTCTAATTAAAATTGTACACGGACAAATGACTGTCTGAAATTGTACATATCTGTATAGAATCGATGCTTGGTTGGGTGGGGTGCCTTAAGGGACCCATAACCCTTTTTTGTCCAGCACTTCACATTCATAACACTTTTATGTTTATTTTTAAATCTGAAACTAACTATTCTTGATAACTTACATACCTTAAAAACACAAACATGTACCTCCAGCATCGATAAAAATGGGCACCCCTTACCAAAACAGACCAATGCTGATGAGAGCGGAAGCTTTCTAATTGGGGCTAAAGGTTGAAGTCTGTACGTTTGTTTTATCACAGGTCACATGCTAATGGGAGTTGTATATTACTAAAATCATAACCATAACCAGGAATAAAAACACATCACAGCGCGAATTTTAATAGAGCAATTCGATTAAAAGCTCTAAATTAGAGAATAAAACAATTGACAGTTCAATTTACAATAAATGTCATTTTTAAAATAATCAAAATTCTCGATATATGATTACGAAATACTAATTAGAATATTTCGTTAATTTCCTAAATAGAAGGATCAGTATTATCCACAAAGAACCCAACGGTTTACTCGTAATCTAGTACATTTTATGGACTATTGTCATTTGTTTATTTTGCAAGTGAGCATTTTTAAACCCTCCCTCACCATCAATCACTGACAATAAACCTAACTTGATGAAATCTATCATTAAATCTAATATATATATATATATATATATATATATATATATATATATATATATATATATATATATAAAATCCAAAAG
>JALAJA010001742.1:0-10427 GCA_023376005.1 Doryteuthis pealeii | reverse complement strand
CAATAAACAAGCCATAGTTATTACCTACGTTGCTTCAATTCTACGTTCTGTAGATCTTTGAAAACACAATGTGTGTATAGAACCATTGACAGAACAACAAGTTGGAGACACATGTGTTAGCCACAGAACTAACTCACCTAATCAAATACCGTAACTAGTATAGGACCATACCTATATGATATATATATATATATATATATATATATATATATATATATATATATATAAACACGGTTGTTTTGGAATGGCTTTTTGCCGATAATTTTTGGAGAATAAGTGCTTAATTGGAGTCGTACCTAATTTTGAAAATTAATTAATTAATAATGAATTAGGCGGGAATACCTATTAAATGTATGGCTAAACAAATCGAGAAAAATCAATCTCTGTATGTACATTTCGGCCTATTAGGCCTCATCAGCAGAGCTATAGATCGGAAGACCGCCCTGTGCGTGATTTGAAACCGGACTGCCAAGCTGACAGGCCGATCCCATAACTCCCGCCTAATTCATTATTAATTAATTAATTTTCAAAATTAGGTACGACTCCAATTAAGCACTTATTCTCCCATATATATATATATATATATATATATATATATATATATATATATAAATTGACATCTACAGAGCAGTCGTGCTTTCAACTTTACTGTATGGTGCTGAAACTTGGACACTTTACTGCAAACACATAACCCAACTTGATGCCTTTCACATGCGTTATCTTCGTGTCATTTGCGGTATAGAATGAGATGATAGAGTGGAAAATAGCACAATATTAAAAAAATGTAACATTGTTGGCATTGAAACCTTACTAGCAAAGGTTCAGCTTAGGTGGGCTGGTCACGTTGTCAGAATGAATAAGAACAGGTTTCCAAAGAAGATATTAGACGGACAATTACCAAATGCTAAGCGTTGTATTGGACGTTCACTCTAACGCTATGAAGACAAATTGAAGGACAATTTGAAACGCCTCAATATTAACCTGAGTGCTTGGGAAAATCTAGCATCAAATCAGAAAGAATGGCGTAAGACATGTTTCGCTAGATTAAAGAGCTTTGAAGAAAATAGACTGAAACACCGAGATCAGATCCGTCTAACTTTAAAACAAAAGCATCTGACTCCTGCTTTAGGAAATTCCATCAGTCAGTGTGGCTTCATAGCTCGCAGCAAGGCTGGGCTGCTATCACACTCAAGGAAACACAAAATGTTTTCTTGATAGCACAACATGGGAGGAAACAAATCACTCACTGCTGACCTTCATCTATCGTTTACGATAGGAGAGTCCACCATAAATAATACATATATATATATATAATATATATCATCATCATCATCATCATCATGTCGCGCAAGTAGCACGGATATCCATGACAATCTCTCGCCAACCTTTTTATCACTCATTGCCCCTGGGAGGTCTTCTGCGCAGCAACCAGCATCCTCGCATATTTGGTCAATGTAGGTCTTTAGTGGGCGTCCTACGTTAGCATGTCCATGTATTGACTTCCACAGGAGAACGTCGCTTATGAGCTCGTTCCCGCTTCTCCAGCATACCCAATCCGTCTCACGCGGATGGTTTGTGAGATGTGGACAGGTGGCCATATAGTTGCTTCCTTGTGGGGTATATAAATGTATACAGACATACATACACACACTCACACACACACTCACACACACACATAAATATATATGAAATTTAACATTTTGAAAAAACATATGATGTTTGTTATGTAATTGCTGACAGATCTGTTTCGACCAAATCGATAAGTTGGTCTTCATCAAAGAGCGACATAGACGGGAAGAAAGATATCCGTTAAAAGACTGTTTACAAAAACGAACGCTGAATTCAACCGCTGAAATTTTGAAAAATGCATGTTCTCTTTTAAAAATAAAATAAATTTTATTTTTAATTTTTAAAAATCAGAAGCATTATAGTTTATAGTAAAACTCAAAAGAGTTTGTTGTAAAAATTATATAAAAAATGTAAAGTTGGTATCAAAATAGTATAGTATATATTTCAGCTGTTAAGTCCACATGTAATTTGAAGAAAGATGTTAGAGTTCCAAAATTTACTTGTGGTGTTGAAAAGTCCGTAGAACGGATATATTTCTTCCCGTCTATGTCGCTCTTTGATGAAGACCAACTTATCGATTTGGTCGAAACAGATCTGTCAGCAATTACATAACAAACATCATATGTTTTTTCAAAATGTTAAATTTCATACTGTCGGATTAATTTCCATCTATTTTTTACATATATATATATATATATATATATATATATATATATATATATATATATATATTGGGAAAAATTATTCAGAGGATGATTTCATAATAATTAAAATATATGTAAACGTTAAAAGTTCCGTGTTATATGAAACCATCATAAGAATTCTGGCAGTATGTAATGTAGGGGTAGAACACGCTTTGTGACAAGGAATTATTGAAATTATATTATTGATATTTTTCTTTATTTCCAGCTGCTTCTTCCTGGATTTTCTTTATTTCCGTTCACAATATTTCCATGTTCATTAAATTTCCTCACTGTTCGATAAACCGTTTTCTTATCGGGGGGGGTTCTTTCGGAGAACTTTACGTTAAAAGCTCTTCGAACTTGTTCACATATTTTAGTTGCTTTATATTCGGGAAGAAATATGTCCGTTCTACGGACTTTTCAACACCACAAGTAAATTTTGGAACTCTAACATCTTTCTTCAAATTACATGTGGACTTAACAGCTGAAATATATACTATACTATTTTGATACCAACTTTACATTTTTTATATAATTTTTACAACAAACTCTTTTGAGTTTTACTATAAACTATAATGCTTCTGATTTTTAAAAATTAAAAATAAAATTTATTTTATTTTTAAAAGAGAACATGCATTTTTCAAAATTTCAGCGGTTGAATTCAGCGTTCGTTTTTGTAAACAGTCTTTTAACGGATATCTTTCTTCCCGTCTATGTCGCTCTTTGATGAAGACCAACTTATCGATTTGGTCGAAACAGATCTGTCAGCAATTACATAACAAACATCATATGTTTTTTCAAAATGTTAAATTTCATACTGTCGGATTAATTTCCATCTATTTTTTACATATATATATATATATATATATATATATATATATATATATATATATTGGGAAAAATTATTCAGAGGATGATTTCATAATAATTAAAATATATGTAAACGTTAAAAGTTCCGTGTTATATGAAACCATCATAAGAATTCTGGCAGTATGTAATGTAGTATCTTCTGAAATAAATTCAATCTTAAATATGGAAGTAAAAAGGAGGGAGTACCATTAGCATACTATATTTATTGTTTTTCTTTTCTTATTTACACTTGAATATAATTCAGAATATACAACATTGCATATTGACAGTGTGGTGATGATGGTTTAATATATAGAAACCGAAACGTTTAACGTTGACATATACTTCAATTATTATGAAATCATCCTCTGAATACCTTGTCTTTTCATATTTTATATAGTTACATAACGTCGGATTTATCTCCATTTTCCCTATATATATATATATATATATATATATATATATATATATATATATATATATATATATATATATACTAGACAAACGTGACCAATTGGGTCACCCATTGAGATTTTGTAGATAATTTGGATTAGGGAAAAGTGAGTTTGCAAAGCGAATTAAATTTTTAATTTTACGACCAAAGAATAAAAAAACAACATTAAAATCATTTTTTAACATTTCTAAGCAAGGAAACGTTTGACCTAATTCTGACTGTTTATGAAACTTAACATAGAAAATTCTCTCTTTACATTCACTGAGAAACTAACATATACAGGATGTCCAACAAAAATGTCCCCTATTTTTGTATAAATTATACTTCCAGTTAAAATTGAGATATTTTGAGTCTGTTTCATGTTAATGAAAATTTTGTTTTTATCCAGATAAAATAAAATTGTTAATATCTTCAGAATATCCAATGCACAGTAGAAAGTTGAATGAACAGGGGTACAACATGCTTTGTGATAAGAAAATCATAGAAATATGGCACAAATCTTAATACGTAATTTCAATGGTTATTAATAATATTTAAAAATTGTATCCTACATACGCACAAGTATTTAAACCATTTGTGAGTTAGAAATTTAATTTGTTTTATTTTCAACAGTTGAGGAACCCTAAAATGCAGCTGACTAAGGATCAGAGAATTTTCATTGTCTTAGAATATAAAGCAACTAAAATATGTGAACAAGTTCGAAGAGCTTTTAACGTAAAGTTCTCCGAAAGAACCCCCCCCCCCCCGATAAGAAAACGTTTATCGAACAGTGAGGAAATTTAATGAACATGGAAATATTGTGAACGGAAATAAAGAAAATCCAGGAAGAAGCAGCTGGAAATAAAGAAAAATATCAATAATATAATTTCAATAATTCCTTGTCACAAAGCGTGTTCTACCCCTGTTCATTCGACTTACTACTGTGCAGTAGATATTCTGTATATATTAACAATTTTATTTTATCTGAATAAAGAACAAAATTTTTCAATAACATGAAACACACAGACTCAAAATATCTCAATTCGAACTGGAGGGATAATATATACAAAAATAGGGGACCTTTTTGTGAGAAACCCTGTATAACGAGGATGTGTGTGTGTGTGTGTGTGTGTGTGTGTGTGTTCCTTGCAATCGTAATCTATTATCATTTGTCAATATCAGTAAATCCATATCTGTCTGTATGCATTTTAATTTGATTTATATTTATCTTTTTGAAATAAACACTTTACGCAGAAAACAAAGCTGGGATTGAACCTTGACCTTTATGCAGGAAGTCCTTCTGGTTGAAATGTCGACAATGGCGGATTATACAGTAGAGTGCATAGATATTTTGCAAGAATAAGTGGAAATATGTTTTTTACATAGTCGGTCTCTCTCTCTTCTCTCTCTCTCTCTCTCTCTCTCTATATATATATATTATATATATATATATATATATATGTATGTATATATATATATTAACATTGATATAGTTTACTATATCTATGAGTAAATATCATTGATAGAGCATATATTTCTAACTTAGGATAGCATGGACATGAAGTCTACGGTATTTGGTAACTGACAGTTTCTAGCCAGTGTAATTTTCAAACACACACATATATGTGTGTGTGTGTGTGTGTGTGTTGTGTGTGTGTGTGTGTGTGTGTTTCGTTAAACTCCACGGAGAATTCTTGTCGGACAAGTTTTTGTTCGATCCTTTTTAACAGTTTGGCCATCTTTTTAATATCAGGGTGGAATTGGTGTAGCAATCCACCAAAGGTTTTTCTCGAGCTCTTTCTGCGTGACTTTGTGCCATCATCAGGTGTGGAACTGATGGGATGTTTCCGTTGTCTTGCAATCCTGCCATGAACAAAAACTTGCCTTATTGATTTCCATTTAAACTTTTGTTTACAATTATACCAAACTCTCCACCGCATTGAATCTGCATGATACAATATGAAAATGAAAACTGTTATCATGTGTGTGTGTGTGTGTGTGTGTGTGTGTGTGTATGTGTGTGTGCTTTAGTTTTCATCTCAGTTTTCCAAAGCAATTTATTCTTAATTTCTCATCTCATGTCTGCTTAATCGTGCGAACCACTGTGAAACGATGCATTTTTCAAAGGCGAAGAAAAAAACACCTTCATATTAACGCTTATTGCAAATATAGATAAACCAATTGGGAAAGATATATAGATAGATATAGATATAGATAGATATAGATATAAATAGTGATAGATAGTTTGTAAAATAGATATACAGATATAAATAAACTGAAATAATTAGATAGATCGATAGATTCATAAAGATTGATATATATATATATATATATATATATATATATATATATAAATAAGGGGAGAGAGAGGGGGAGAGATCTGTAAAGACACGGAAAGAAGACAGATAGATAGATAGATTCATAAAAAGACCGAGATAGATAGATTTATCAAAAGACCGAGATAGATAGATGGATAGATTCATGAAAAGACCAAGATAGATAGATAGATAGATTCATGAATAGTCTGAGATAGATATATAGATAGATATATAGATTCATGAAAAGACCGAGATGATAGATAGATAGATATATAGATAGATTCATAGAAAGACCGAGATATAGGTAGATAGATAGATTCATGAAAAGACCATAGGTAGGTAGATAGATAGATTCATGAAAAGAATAGATAGTAGGTAGATAGATAGATTCATGAAAAGACCGAGGTAGGTAGATAGATAGATCATGAAAGACCTAGATAGATAGATTCATGAAAAGAGATAGATAGATAGATTCATGAAAAGACCGAGATAGATATATAGATTCATGAAAAGACCGAGATGATACATAGATAGATAGATAGATAGATAGATAGATTCATGGAAAGACCGAGATAGATAGATAGATAGATAGATAGATAGATAGAATGAAAAGACCGAGATAGATAGATAGATAGATTATAGATAGATTTATGAAAAGACCGAGATAGATAGATTCATGAATAGTCTGAGATAAATAGATAGAGAGATAGATAGAGAGAATAATGAAGAGACTAGGATAGATGGTTACCACTTATAAATGGCGTTTTTATTGTCTTTCTTCGTTAAATACTTTTCCTTCAAATGAGAAAGAAAAAAGATAGAAAGAATGGAAATTCGTTTGTTTCCATGTTCCATTTAGCGTGAGTGAAAATTTTATGCTTGGTGAACCAAAGAGCTGTTCAACAAATATAATGTTAAGTAAAACCTTTTCGTAAGAAGGTCGATTCCATTTACAATCTATCATATGATTTTTAGTTTAGCCTTGGGGGTAACGAAGCATTGGATTGATTCAGTTCATTAAATTATTGGTTTATTTAGGGAATTTAACATTTTATAGTTGATTTTGGCAATCATGCATTTTCGATTTGAAACGGTGAAATCGGTGATTTCTGCCGCTTATTTTTTGTTTTGCTAATTAAAAAAAAAGACTTAACATATATAATAGATTGTGCGTTGTATTCTTTCAATTACATATATAGGATAAATTGCAAAATCTCAATCTCCCTCCCCCCCTCTCTCTCCTCTCTCTCTTCTCTCTCTCTCTCTCTATATATATATATATATATATATATATATATATATATATGGGGGGTGCCTGTGTGTGTTATACGTTGAGAAGCGCTCATTGTGTAATGGTAATCGTCGTAGGAGATGGACACTGTAAACCGAGATCAAATCCTGGACAATACTGTTTTTTTGTTACATAGCATTAATATCCAGGAAAGGTATGAATCCAACTATTTTTCCCTCTAGCCAACTGTTTCTACTCCATCTATGGGTAAATAGTAGGATAAACTGGGTTCTTTAATCTTGATTAGGCGACCAGTCTAGGAGAAGGATAATTCTGAATTCAAACCTTTACGTACTGGGTCTTTGTTTTTATGAATGGGATCGTTTCTTATTGTGGGAATACGACCTTCGATCGTCACGTAGTAGTAACCAACAGAGAGAGAGAGAGAGAGAGAGAGAGAGAGAGAGAGAGAGAGAGAGAGAGAGGGAGGGAGGGGGTTACAAATGCCAAAATTGGATTACCGGAGCTCGTAAGCTTATCACATTGGAGCGGTGGGCCAGACTGTTAAAATTGGAAGAAGAAAGAAGGATCGGCTGATTTTCAGCTAAGTCGACGTCATGCTCTTCCTGCAAATCACTTTCTCTCCACTCCCTAGAAACCCTAGTCCCCTAGATTATGATTATCGTTAATGAGCAGAATATTTTTCTTAGGTCATTTACCTACATATTTCTCTACATTGTTTATTTTCTCCAAAATATTTAACATCGGAATTTTTTGCTCGGAATTTAATCAAACAATTCAAAAACAATCAAAATGCATTCCCACCAGAATTTTCCTTTTAAAATAGTTTTACAAAATATTTCGTTCTCTCTTCTTCACCCATAATTTGATTTTACTAAAACTGATTGTTTTGCGACGCTTAATTACCTCCGAGCTTCTTAATTATATTACAAAACCTTTTACGCTTCACTTGAAAAATTGACATTATGTCACATCCTCCTTGTACGTAGGAGTTGATGAATATATATATATATATATATATATATATATATATATATATATATATATAAAATACCAGCCCGTCCTTCGGGGCGGGGGGCGGTGTGCTTCGGCCACTGGACCGGTGTGTTCAATTAATAGCGTCGATCCCAGAGGGGCTATCCCCCAGGCAATACCTGCCCCCTCGATTTAAAGGGGCAGGGCTGGGTTTATTGTCCAGTGCCTGAGGCACCCCCTTTGAGAGGGAATGCCGACGGGATCGACGCATTTTTTGTGACTACCACCCATGAGCTTCGGCTTGTAGGTGGGCCCACATAAAAATGACAAAAACGTGGATCTTTTGCCATTACCTGATGATGCCGGAGTAATGTGGTTGAAATTGATTAGTGTAATGAAGCAATTTTAAAGGTTTTTTTCCTTCATCTATTGAATATTTTGCTCTGTCCATCCACTCATCAGCAGTAGGCACATTGAGCTCTCATTACGGTTTACCTGCATCAGCTTAGTTAAACCACACATGGAAAGATCCTAACTATAGGAATAACGCTCTTTTAAGGAATGGAGCACTTTGTGACGGCCTTTACACACAAAGCGATGTGTGTATTAAAACAGTTAAAATCCCCTTCCCATTCTGTAAGTGAAGACAGCCTAATGGTTAAGGTGCCGATCGGATTTCAATTCCGGCTGTAGGTAGCTTACAAAATGTTCTAGCCACACTGAAGAGACTTGATAAGTCGAAACACGTGTCTGTGTATGACCCTATATATATATATATATTGTTTTGTGCGTTTATACTCCTGAAGCAATGTATATTGAGCTCTCACTACGGATTATGATAAACACCAAGTATATATATATATATATATATATATATATATATATATATATTATTGGTGTTAAGAATAGTTCCATACGGAGTTTTTCTGTAGTAGTACCAGTCATCCGTAATAAGATCTCGATATACATTGTTTCAGGTATGTGAAACGAACTGAGCAATATAATTCAATGAATTATTATGTTACATTAATACATGAAATAAATTATTTCATGAAGTAAATTTTTTTTTCCTTTATTTATTCATCTATATAAATATAATCAAAAGGCATATTATAATTTATTAATCATAGAAGTGGCTACCCAGCATCTCGGAGATAGAGAAGGGACAAAAAACGGTGTGTTGATTTGTTTATTTTTGAGATTTACAAATGCTGAACATTTTAAATAGAATAGCAATGCTATTTCTATGTATCTTTTAATTTTTAGATATTTTCGAAATAAAATCAAGTCTTCATAATTGTTATAGGTGATATAACCTATCTACGTAATGGAATGATCCTACTACTACTATAAGTAGCAAAGGCAATTGTAGCTTGGGGTAAGCAACGCGATTCAGTTCTAGACTGTATTGTCGGACGTAACTTCACCTTCCTTCTGTAAATTCTACTTTCTCTGTTCAATACACTTGTGTCAACTTCCACCAGTTTTTGTCTTTATTTGTGACCCCTAACAACCCCACAACAATAATTTTTGCACAAAAAGCAAGAACCGGTAATATTTGATGTGTATATATATTTAGTAAGTAAAGTCGTCCGGGCGGCCTAATGCCGGTATCAGCCAGACAGCGAGGGAGTCTATCCCCTTTTCAGTAGCGCTAGACCAAGGAGATAGTTTTTGCATCTAAGATGGAGCGCCACACCTACCACGAGCTCCTTACTTTACCGCACAGATCCCTGTGCTACTCTTACGCTGAGTTAGCTAGGGCCGGTATCAAACTAGGAACCTTGTGGTTTCTAGCCGAACGCTCTACCGACTGAGCTAACCCGGCCCCGTTAATTGTTTTATTTTTGTAGTTTTATCCAGACACACACACACATACATACATACACACATACATACATACATACCAACTGCCATTTATCTATGTATAGATTAACAAACTCTGTCGTATCCTGCTCGTGTGGAGGCGTTGTGTAATTGCATTTATTAGTAACCCCAGCGAAGTATGTCTTAATGGTGAATTAATAATGACAATATGTCATAGATTGCATGGTGATGTTGGTATGGTTTTGGTTGACGGTTGGGGATTAAGAAAAGAATAGTTTTCGCTTTAAAAAATTTAAGTCAATTGTAGTTGGTTAGTTAATAATAATAATAATAATAATAATAATAATAATAATAATATAATCAAAAACTAGAAAACAAAAATGGGAGAAAAACAATTATATGGACACTTCAAACGACAAATCGGAGAGGTTACACATGAAAAAACCTGGTCATGGTTAAGAAGAGGTAACTTCAAAGAGAAACTGAATAAATAATAATTGCTGCACAGAATAATGTCATAA
>JALAJA010001741.1:0-10000 GCA_023376005.1 Doryteuthis pealeii | reverse complement strand
ACTCATATTGCCGGTATATAAACAGTTCTTTAACAGAGAGTGGGGAGAGAGATAGACGGGTAGACAGAGATGAGATGCATAACTTACTTTCTTCTCTGGCCGCTCGTGTGATGTTTAGTCGCCATACTAACTTCTATTCCTAGGTTCCTGTTGGTTATTCATATTTGATCAATTTTCTTATTCTTGGTCAGTCATCTTGCCAAGACATGCATCAACCAACACCACCATGTTATTTCTTTAAGACTTTTATTCTTAACTAAACTTCTTTCTCTAACTAAACACTGCGCACATTTGCAAGTAAGCTCCAGCTAAGGCAATGACAACCTTCTTGCCTGATGTTCTAGCTGGTACTGAGGGTTAACCAGCTTTCACGTGACTTTACGTGATTTGCGGGTTTTCCCACTGTGGTGTCAAAAGGGCACTAACGGTTTGTATCTTTCCACCACCGCCCGTGAAATGAAAAAACCATCCCTGCAGAACTACAGGGAGTTGACAATAATCTATGTAACCACATAGATTATGCAAACTGAAGTCGTTTCAAAAATAATATTTTAAATGTCAGTTAACATAAAATGATTCCGACTTGTTTGTTTGAAATATTTATTTAAACGGACTTTTGTGATTTTTAAGAACTAATTTCGTTAGACGTAGGTATATATTGATAAAAGTCTTGTCTATGGTGAATGGTTTGCTGTGTGTGAATAACACAAGATTCCATAATCCTACGTAGTGTTCCATTGTGTATGTGAGTTAATATTTTCGCTCTTTTAAAATCAGAAGTATGGAATGTATCTATTATGTGTTTGGCTAGGGTAAATTTTAAACAAACACTTCCGAACCATTTTATGTTACATTTCACATTATTTCAATCAAGATCCAAAAGCTACTTCCCTTGCATAATTTATATTTCGATAAAAATTAATTACTAAAACTTATTACAAATATTTCTCTTCTTGGTAAAATCCGTGGTGATTAGGTTTTTTTGTTTTAAATTATGCAAGGGAATTAGTTTTGGGAAGAAGGGAAGATCTTGATTGAAATAATGTGAAATGTACATAAAATGGTGTTCGGAAGTGTTTGTTTTAAAATTACCTAGCAAAACAACATAATAGATACATTCCATAGCTTCTGATTTAAAGAGCGAAAAATATTAACTCACATACACAATTGGAACATACGTAGGATTATGGAATCTTGTGTTATTCACACACAGCAAACCATTCACCATAGACAAGACTTTTATCCAATATGATACCTACGTCTAACGAAATTAGTTCTTAAAAATCACAAAAGTCCGTTTAAATAAATATTTCAAACAAACAAGTCGGAATCATTTTATGTTAACTGACATTTAAAATATTATTTTTGAAACGACTTCAGTTTGCATAATCTATGTGGTTACATAGATTATTGTCAACTCCCTGTAGTTCTGCAGGGATGGTTTTTTCATTTCACGGGCGGTGGTGGAAAGATACAAACCGTTAGTGCCCTTTTGACACCACAGTGGGAAAACCCGCAAATCACGTAAAGTCACGTGAAAGCTGGTTAACCCTCAGTACCAGCTAGAACATCAGGCAAGAAGGTTGTCATTGCCTTAGCTGGAGCTTACTTGCAAATGTGCGCAGTGTTTAGTTAGAGAAAGAAGTTTAGTTAAGAATAAAAGTCTTAAAGAAATAACATGGTGGTGTTGGTTGATGGCATGTCTTGGCAAGATGACTGACCAAGAATAAGAAAATTGATCAAATATGAATAACCAACAGGAACCTAGGAATAGAAGTTAGTATGGCGACTAACATCACACGAGCGGCCAGAGAAGAAAGTAAGTTTATGCATCTCATTCTGTCTACCCGTCTATCTCTCTCCCCACTCTCTGTTAAAGAACTGTTTATATACCGCAAATATTGAGTGAGGGGTATATAACATTCACATATTAACTGCAGTTCGTGTGTCCCTTGCCACATGAAGAAAAATTCAACTGAATAACAGAGTTTAGTATTGTCGTGTGTTTTGTCTCATTTGTGTTTTTCTTTTCTTTATTTTTATAGTTTTAATGCCAGAAGAAAATGTTGTGCATATTTCTTCAGCAGATATCTCTATGCTAGTTTTCGAAAAGGTTAAGTTTTTAAGTAGACCAGTAGATTCTTGGTAAAGACTCCTCCGATACCGAATCCTTTTGGTAATCCTCTCAGGTAGAGAATCCAAGCTTCCTTTCATCAATGGTCGTAAGTATACTGAGAAAAAAATCAGCGCTTAAGTAATATATCAGCCACGCAGTACGGCCAGCGATTGGCTAAGCATTAGACCACATGATCTCGCCTAGTCTTTAAATCTAGGCGTGGAACTAGAGCACACATTATATGAACATTTTCCAACATTTGACTTGCAATTACACCATCTAAATGTCAAAAGTGTCTATTTGAATTCTCCATTAGACTTTGACAGATACATAATTTAAATATGAAAATAGAGGCGTAAAATATCTTCATAATCATATACATTTTAAAAATTCTTATTCTATTTGGTAATTTATGAGGAAGTACGTCCCGGTCTCCTGCCTCAAAAATTGCTACCCGGTGATTATTAAAATAACGACCCAGCTCAGTCTATTCAAACTATCCATCTTCATATCTATCTATCTATCTATCTATCTATCTATCTCAATTTGTTCATATTTATCTATATTACTTTAAATACTAAGATTTTGTTATTCATGTTGTTTAATGTCTTGTTTTTTGTTTAAATAAACAGAAATTACGACCAAAAAGAAGTGACCCCCCCCCAAATACATTTACTTGTCAAAAATATCTATCTATCTATCTCCATTTGTTCGTATCTATCTATATTGTTTTGTTTGTTTATCTATCTATCTATCTCAGTCTATTCAAAACTATATATCCATTTTCATATCTAAACAGGAATTACGACAAATTACGATAAATAAACAAGAATTATGACAAGCTGGTGTTGTTATTTTGATAGTCTTCGGGCAGCAATTTTTGAGGCAGGAGACCGGGACGCACTTCCTCATAAATTACCTTCTATTTTTTTAGTCTCCTGAGAAAATTAAAAAAAATACAGTTACAATTTATGGACAGTTATAAATTGTGAACAAACCTGTAGCTAGACATTTTTGAATAAAGTTCTGTTTGATTTAAAATCAGGGAGTTCATGGAAAATTACCCGACAGTTGACGGTTAATGATCTTTGACTCCTTAGAAGGCGCGCGATTAAATGCCATGAATAAGTTAAGATGCGACCCAGTTTTCGTAGGAGAGAGAAACGATTGTCGGCTCTCCGGAATACATCCCACTCCCCGCGGCGGAATAAATATGGGCTAAGGAAATAAAACTTGATCAAGTATAACCAAGTCTAGTTGTTGTATTAATTAAACACTAAAAGACAATGCCCAGCAAGAAAATTAGTAAGGATGAAAATCAGCAAATTGAAGTCAACGAGATAACATGGCGGCCGGGATAGAGTCAACAATCAGCCTAGACGAGGAATCAGCAAGCAGATGTGGGAGTGGTAAATTACCAATAACGGTTATAGCTCTCTGACCCCTAGCGGCGCGAATCTCGTGCGTCACCTGATTAGTTAGATTAGAGAATCAGATACAACCTAACTTTTAAGGAGAGAGGATATGCTTCTCTCTTATCACCCCGCGCGAAGAAAACATGGGCTAGACTAAATAAAGTCTTGATCAAGAAATAAAAGTCTTGTAGTTCATTCAATTAATTACAATGACTACGGTTGGACCTTAGTTAAGAAAAAGAAGAAGCAGTTAGAAGACTGGACAAACAAGATGTCGACCAGAGAGAAGAAGATGGGACAGTTAGACAAGATAGTAAGAAGTAACCAAGTAAGTATTTAATCTATGTATCTCTGAAGTAATACTCTCTCAAACCCTCGTTTTATATACCGCCGATATGGTATATAACATAATAAAGTGAAAAAAATGTCTAGGACGACACCTTGTAGCAAACATAGTTAATTCCCAGCAATATAATCGAATTAACACAGCCTTGTAGTTGAAAGGTGACGGAAAATAGTCTGCACGCTTCGCTCTGGTTGTCCTACTCCGGATAGAAGTACGTGTTGCTTTTATATGGATTCAGCCTCTTTGTTTTGTTAGAATCGCCAAAGGCTTATTAATCAATTAAGATTTGCTTAGCTGAGGAGAGCCGAGTTGATACTATTTGAACTTACACCTCTCGTATCATTGCAAACTTTCGAATATCATTTGACTCTGATTTTTCATAATTTTTCCTAAATCATTGTAATGCTTCGCTATGAAATTTTAAAATCATTTTCTGATTAATTTATACTGAAGCACCGTCTATATAAAAAAAAACTAATAACCGATTTTCTGTCATCGCTGTAGCTGGTAATTAGCTAATTACAGAATATCATTATCAATTGCTTCGATTGTTTTTTTTCTTCTCAGTAATTGTCGCATAATAGTAATTTATCGTTGTAAATTCATGTATTTTTAAATAGTTCTTCTCTCTCTCTCTCTCTCTCTCTCTCTCTCTCTCTATATATATATATATATATATATATATATATATATACATAAATATATATAGAGACACATACACATACATACATACACACACACGCACACACACCACACACACACACACACACATATATATATTCAGCCTTGGATAGGTAACCAGTCTAGGAGAGGATAACTCTGAATTCAAAATTCCTGAGGTCGGTCGTTCATTGGGTTTGTGGCAACCCTTGATGCACCAATTATTTCCTATCGGACTGTGCCAAAAAGTGTGGATGGTCCAACACAAGCCTTCACCACTATAAAAAAATCACTGTGTGGGTGTTCATAGTGAGTATGAACCCTCATACGTCGAAAACCGGCGAAAGAGTCCATAATATACATATATAGTTTTAGACGCCTTCAAGTCCAACAGCTTTAGATGTAAGTACATCCTGGATTTTTCAACGTTTTCTTTGAGTTATTAGCATTATTTTCTTACATGAACTATATATATATATATATATATATATATATATATATATATATATATATATGTATATAACGAGGTGTGTCATAAAAGTATCAAGATTGAAGCTGTATTTACTAAGACAGAAAGAATAATGAATGGAACGTTGGTTTTTTTTCAGGATACAAGGTGTGTCATAAAAGTACCGAGTGAAACTGTATTTACCAAGATAGAAATGAACAACGAAGGAATGTTAAGTTTTTTTAGAATACAAGGTGTGTCAAAAAGTACAAAAAATCTGATGCTATTTTGTATATATATAGTTAGTTTTAGTGCAAACTCAACGGGCAAAAAGAAAAGCCGAACGTGTGAAAATTTGTATTATGGGAAAAGAAACAAAAAACGAACCAGTCGAGATGATGAATATTGGAAAGTGCTCAATACGTACTTGAGGAGCACGTTTAGGGAAGCAAATCAGTGAGAGAAATTAACTACCCAGGTTTCACCGAAATGATGTTGAGAAACATTGCTAGTTAATTTTGGTATGGATTTTAATCCTCTGTAGAGGTGCAGTCGATGTATTCTAATGCCCCAGCTGACAGGGGGGAAAACTTGACTTTGTATCACATTTATTTTTTTATAACTGTTATAAAGAAATCTTAAAAACCAAACGATTTTATTAGTCATCAGATACACAAGAAAAAAACAGAAAAAACCCAAAAGGTTATTCTAAAAAGATAGATTCAAACTTTCCTTTATTCTATCTTCTTTTATTCATTTACAAGAAGTAGCTACCTAGCATCAATCATTTGTTTGTACACAATTATGTGGTTCAAATGTTTTTCTTTTTAATACTAATACTTTTCAAACAGATCTATTTGAGTCTTAGATGGGACCCTAATAGATACAACCACTCTGGGTCAGAATGGATCTGGGAGTAATAACAACGAAGGGGTGCCTCCCACACCCACACAGATCCAAAACTGAAACCTCACTACCGGATGAAAATTAATGTCATAATTAGAACACCACCCTTTTCTTCTTTTTTTGTTTTGTTTGTTTAAAGTCTTACCCTTATGAAAGGTGTGCAGTTGGGGTTATTCCATCTTTTCTTTCTTCTTCCCTTTTAAATCTTCTGCCTCACTTTCTTTCTTTTCTCTGTCCCTCTAACATCTTTTCTTTTTACCCTCGGCATCTTTTTATTTTATTTTGTTTTCTCTGTTTTCCTTTATTTCTGTAAACTTCTTTTTTTCCTCTTCAGTCAAGACACGATTTTTATTCATCACTTCTTGTGTGTTGACACCCTGGTCACGTGTCACCGTTTAATGCCTTTCGCTGGCCGATAAGGAACTCGCTCCACGTGCGACGATCTCGCCCCTTTGAAACAGACACGACGACATTTTGAGAAAGACTGTTTATGACTGCAGCGGGTTGTGTGTCGAGGGAGTGAAACTCTGCTGTATTGTTTTGTTTACTTTTGAGATTTAAAAATGCTAACATTTTGTAAGTAACATTAATATGCTTTATATATACTAGCAAATATATGCACCCTCCGGGTGCAAGTATTTAAGTTTTAATGTAATAATATATTATATTGAATTAGACATACTAATGAAACTAAATAACAATACAGATTTTTAAAAGTTGAAACAGAGGGGGTATAATCGAAAAATAGAACAGCTGAAACTTACTCTTCCATCACTCCCGTCTTTCATTACTCAATTTTCCTAATTTAACTATTTTGCTAAAATAGAAAGTCAAGAACAAAATTACAATTACAGTTATTTCTTCTTGTTAATATATTTCGTTTAAGATTTATACCCGAGATTTTTAGTCATATCCATTAAGATAAAACCAAACAATTAGAAATCAATAATACTAAGCACATATTTAATAAAATAAAATTTTTGATATCAATATGCAAATTAGCCTTCCCGTTAACACTGTAAACCGCTATTTTGTTGTATATATAAATACAATTGCATGGTATTACTACGTAGATAAGACCAACAGTATTAACGTAAAACAATTTTATTAGTAATTGAGTTTTAGATAAAAATAAAGTGACGGCGAATGTAACGTAAATAACTAAGGGAATTGTGAGTTGAGTAGTAATATAGTTTCGGTTACAGACAGAAAAACACACAATCTCCATTATAATAAGATATAAGTTTAATAATGACCCTCTCTAACTCGGCAAATGAGTAGTGCAGCCTGGATCTGTGCCATAAACTTGGAGTTGATAGTAGGTGTAATGCTCCTCCTGAGATGGAAAAACATTCTCCTTGGTTTACTATTAGTGGAAAGTGGATATAATTCCTCGCTGTCCGACTTTTACCGACAATAGGCCATTGAAGCTAATTAAGTATATATATATATATATATATGTGTGTGTGTGTGTGTGTGTGTGTGTGTGTGTGTAGGAGGAGTGAAACTCTGGTGTATTGTTTTGTTTACTTTGAGATTTAAAAATGCTAAACATTTGTAAGTAAAATTTCAATGCTTTTTCTATGTAAATTTGTTTTGTTAGCAGAAACATTGTTGGGAAAGCGGGTATGATGAAGCGAAGGTCGAGATATTTCCTGATATCTACAGATGATGCCGTGTTACTATAGATTATATTAAAAAATAGAAATACTACTTATAGCAGCAGTTAGTTACAGGCTTCGATTCCATACAAGAGGGTGCTGATAACCCAACCCTATGCACTTGTAACTTTGTACGGATAGTGATCATGCTGTACTCCCAACAACAGCTAAATAGCTCCTACCTTCGCTGCCTTAGACGTATACTGGGCATCCCATGGAGGGACAGGATCACAAACACAGCAGTTCTAGAGAGAGCTCAACTCCCCAGTTTGTTTTCACTTCTGAGCCAGCGTCGTCTCGGCTGGCTGGGTCATGTCCACCGGATGGATGATGGACGAATCCCGAGGGGCGGCATCTATACATAGCTTTCATCAGTAAAAGACAGATTGGTTGCTGCGATTTAAGAATGTCTGCAAGAATGATCTAAGGTGTTTTAGCATTACCCATTTCAGCTGGGAAAATTTGGCTCAGGACAGCGATAGTTGACAGCAGGCTCTCCGTAGAGGACTATTCATGTCTGGATTTACTCTGGCGCAACTCCATCAAGCCAAGAGGTCCAGAAGAAAACGACGGCAACAAAGTACCACCACATCAACATCTTCATGCACAGCCTTCACATGCGACATCTGTGGTCGGGCATGTTTTTCGAACATTGGTCTTCACAGTCACAGAAGGCGCTGTAACTTCAGAGGCACAATAATTATATAGTCTTCCGAGACTGCAATGCCGATATAGTTACACGAAGATATCAAACTGCACTATACATAACTTCAACCTATGCCCCTGGTCCGTGAATAAGAAATGTTAAATCATATATATATATATATATATATATATATATATATATATATATATATATATATATATATAAAATATTAAAATTCAAAGGCAATACAATGCGTATAAAAATAAAAACAAAAAGATGTTTTTATTTATTTTTTAGTTTTTGTTTTTATTTTTTATTTTATTTTTATTTTTTCATACGCATTGTATTGCCTTCGAATTTTAATATTATATAACATACTTAACAATGCTTCAAGCAATTACCAATTACTTTATATATATATATATATATATATATATATATATATATATTATATATATGTATATATATAGTTAATCCTTTGTTAGTATTGGAGAAATGAGAATAAAGTGCTCGATTACTTATTGCCGTAAAGACGGGCAGCCGCAATAAAATACTGCTCAGAAACCTGTGGTAGTAATCGCACTTTAAATGTATTGTACACTTTATAATATATATATATATATTATATATATTATATATATATATATATTATATATATATATATATTATATACCAACCCCTCCCCACGAGCAAGATGCGAAACAAGGTCAATTTCTAAAGCGGAGTTTAATAGGTTTTAATTCAAATTGTCCTTCTAGACAGGTTGCCTAATCAAGGTTGAAGAGATCGGTCTAGCCTACTATTTACACGTAGTGTTTAGTTGGATTCATACCATTCTCAGGGGTATTAGAGCTACGTGAAATGCAAACGGCTTTGTCCAAGATTTGAACTCGGTCGACGAGTTCATTTTCCTATGATTCTAACCATTATGCCACGTGCATCGATATTGTTTCATTGTATCAGTATTAATGATATATAATCAAATTATCTGAAACTGCTTACCAGAAATTATCATTTTGCTTAATCAGTGATTCTGGCTTTTATAGGTCGCTGGCTTCGTAATATATTCATCGTCATGAGAAAAACCGGACAACACTTACCTGTAAAAATACAAAAGAAAGACGAACGTAAATAACGTAAAATAGTGCGTTAATAACTTTATCGAAACTTTTGGCAATTCAAAGTTTACATGAATTATATATCATCATCATCACAATCATCATCATGTATGGTTTCAGCATAGATTCCCATGAATCTTTTTCGCCAACCGCCCCTGTATGTAATCACTCCTTACTGGTCCACCCCGCGGCATTTACTATCTCGATGATTTATTAGTGTTAATTAATAAAAGGTGTTGTAATTATTCAAAAATCTGAAAAAACGTACACACAGATATTACATATATATATGTTCAAATTTAATATATATATATATATATATATATATTATATATATTATATATTAATAAATATTTATATTAATATAAGATATTGAACTTATTCAAAATTGGAAAAAAATATATTATATGTATGGATATTTTTTCAAATTTTTTAATAATCACAATACCTCATAATATATATATATATATATATAATATATTATATATATATATATATATAAGTTTTAAATAATGACCCTCTCTAACTCGACAAATGAGTAGTGCAGCCTGGATCTGTGCCATAAACTTAAAGTGATAGTAGGTGTAGTGCTCCTCCTGAGATGAAAAACATGAAATTAGTCGAAAGTGGATATAATTCCTTGCCTGACCGACTTTTAACCGAAATAGGCTATATCTCTCTCTT
>JALAJA010001740.1:0-16752 GCA_023376005.1 Doryteuthis pealeii | reverse complement strand
CCAATGGATTTAATTAATGTTGTTTGTTTAATTTTTATTTTGTAGTAAGAGGGCTTAGAGATTTAAAAGAAAAGTTGTATTTTTATAATTTAGAACACAAGTATGATAACCAAATTCAGATCTTTGTAGAATAATTATAACATGTCTTTTAGCTAATCTTGTGTTACTTCTTGGGAATAAAATGAAAATCTCTGAGAATTATTTACAAAAAGAAAAAAAGATTTTGGAATGGTAGGATACCATCATCTTCATAAAATAATGTTATTCACTCTCATTCTCTGTAATGTTCTGGTAAAAGTAGTTACCATTCTTGATATTTGTACTTCAACCATTTTTTAGTTTCTAATTCTTGACTAAAACTACTACACTTATCTGAAACTAGCTTACCATACCCTTAAATTTGTGTTTTTCTATTCATTGATAATTACTATTTTTAATTTGTATAATTTGAAAGATCTTTTGCTCTTTCATAATTCTTACTATAATATCAAGACTAACAAATTGTACTCTATGCATTTATATTTTTAAATGACAATAATATTGTCATAATAGTATCGATATCAGCTATTATTATAATTAAACCACTGTAATAATATTACTAAGAATTGTATTTTTTTTTGGGGGGGAGAGGAGATCTAGTTAATTTCATACATAGTTTGGGGATTATTATATTCAAATTATTATATATAAGAAATAAAACTGAATTTTATTTTATGAAACATAAAACGTTGTTTGTATTTTTAAGTATATTATTATATGAAGTATTATAATATATTATTAGAAAATTCTAAATAAGAGAAAATATTTTTACAACCTTAGTATTAATTTTATTAGGTAGATAGAAATGTTGTTCTTGTGGTGCAAATTATTGCTCAATCGGTAGAGTGTCTGACTAGGAACCACAAGGTTCGATACCGGCCCTCGCCAACTCAGTGTATGAGTAGCACAGAGATCAGTGTGGTAAAGTGAGGAGCTAATGGTTGGTGTGGCGTTCTACTTCAGATGCCAAAACAATCTCCTTGGTCTAGCACTAGTGAAAAGGGGATAAACTCCCTTGCTGTCTGACTGATACCGATTTTAGGCCACCCTGACGACTTTACTTTTTATATGATGCTAATGAGTTGAACTATTTAAATCATTTGTGAGAATTAATAATCCAAAAGATCTTTCATTGTATTTTGATTTAAATAATAAAATGTTTTTTGCATTAGTTTAGCTTAATTTCATAGACTTTTATACGGTATGAATTACAATATGACATTAATAATGTTAACTTATAAAGACTGTAAAATTAAAGTCAGATTGATTTTTCTCATAGGACCTTGCTTGTAACTGCTTTTGTACTGTAGCATCTTTACTTACAATTGAATATAATTAAAACAAGCGACAAATACTATAGCTGATAGCTTGTAAGCATTTTGCTAGTTACAAGTACTTTTACTATGATTTTTCTTGAATGGGCATTCTATGTGCATATTTTATCAATGGAAATTGTATTTGGTTGGCCCACCTCCATCCTTGTTAACCATTCAGATAAAGTTGAAAGAAAAAAAACTTAGTTTGTGTAGTAATTCTAAGATTACAAACTTGAGAATAGTGGGTGTGGTTTAATGTTAGGGAAGAAGAGAAAGAATTCTTTGTAGTTTCCTTTTTTTTTCTTTATTCCTTAATTACTTCTCTCTCTCTCTTTCTCTCTGTCTCTCTCTCTCTCTCCATTGACTGAAAAATGTGCTGAAAAATGCACCAGATAGCACCCTGCACTTGTAAACATATGCTCTCTCTCTGACATTGATAGTGCCTTAGTTTGTTTTGGTTTCCCTGCCTACTATTATTATTATTATTGCTACTACTGATCTTGAGTCTACAGAAGGAACCATTGTTCTAGAGCAATGTTGTTCTCTTTTTGGCATCTTCAGTTTCACACTTTAATGCTTCATGTACCTTTTACGAGGAATTTATCTTCACTACTTTACTAGTGCCTTGAATAGCAAAAATGCTGTGAATTACATAATCTTGGGCTGGATGATTTTCTAAAGTACCAAATTCTTATAATATATACAAAGAGGTGCTCAGAAGTTTTAGCACCACCGAGAAGGGAATGCTCTTGAGTAGTGGTTCTCAACTGGGTCATATGGCCCCCAGGACCTATAACCTTTTTTTGGGGGTCCAGGAAGCAAAAATATTAATTATAAAAATGCAATAGGACTTTTAAACATTGAATGACTTGGGGGTTCTCTAGAGCAGTGGTTCTCAACCTTTTCGTTACCTATGACCCCCCCTTCGATTCCTATTTTACTCTGGTGAACCCCCAAGTCATTCAATGTTTAAAAGTCCTATTGCATTTTTATAATTAAATATTTTTTGCTTCCTGGACCCCCAAAAAAGGTTATATGGTCCTGGGGGCCATATGACCCCAGTTGAGAACCACTACTCAAGAGCATTCCCTTCTCGGTGGTGCTAAAAACTTCTGAGCACCTCTTTGTATATATTATAAGAATTTGGTACTTTAGAAAATCATCCAGCCCAAGATTATGTAATTCACAGCATTTTGCTATTCAAGGCACTAGTAAAAGTAGTGAAGATAAATTCCTCGTAAAAGGTACATGAAGCATTAAAGTGTGAACTGAAGATGCCAAAAAGAGAACAACATTGCTCTAGAACAATGGGTTCCTTCTGTAGACTCAAGATCAGTAGTAGCAATAATAATAATAATAGTAGGCAGGAAAACCAAAACAAACTAAGGCACTATCAATGTCAGAGAGAGAGCATATGTTTACAAGTGCAGGGTGCTATCTGGTGCATTTTTCAGCACATTTTTCAGTCAATGGAGAGAGAGAGAGAGACAGAGAGAAGAGAGAGAGAGAAGTAATTAAGGAATAAAGAAAAAAAAGGAAACTACAAAGAATTCTTTCTCTTCTTCTTCCCCTAACATTAAACCACACCCACTATTCTCAAGTTTGTAATCTTAGAATTACTACACAAACTAAGTTTTTTTTCTTTCAACTTTATCTGAATGGTTAACAAGGATGGAGGTGGGCCAACCAAATACAATTTCCATTGATAAAATATGCACATAGAATGCCCATTCAAGAAAAATCATAGTAAAAGTACTTGTAACTAGCAAAATGCTTACAAGCTATCAGCTATAGTATTTGTCGCTTGTTTTTAATTATATTCAATTGTAAGTAAAGATGCTACAGTACAAAAGCAGTTACAAGCAAGGTCCTATGAGAAAAATCAATCTGACTTTAATTTTACAGTCTTTTATAAGTTAACATTATTAATGTCATATTGTAATTCATACCGTATAAAAGTCTATGAAATTAAGCTAAACTAATGCAAAAAACATTTTTATTATTTAAATCAAAATACAATGAAAGATCTTTTGGATTATTAATTCTCACAAATGATTTAAATAGTTCAACTCATTAGCATCATATAAAAAAAGTAAAGTCGTCAGGGTGGCCTAAAATCGGTATCAGTCAGACAGCAAGGGAGTTTATCCCCTTTTCACTAGTGCTAGACCAAGGAGATTGTTTTGGCATCTGAAGTAGAACGCCACACCAACCATTAGCTCCTCACTTTACCACACTGATCTCTGTGCTACTCATACACTGAGTTGGCGAGGGCCGGTATCGAACCTTGTGGTTCCTAGTCAGACACTCTACCGATTGAGCAATAATTTGCACCACAAGAACAACATTTCTATCTACCTAATAAAATTAATACTAAGGTTGTAAAATATTTTCTCTTATTTAGAATTTTCTAATAAATATATTATAAATACTTCATATAATAATATACTTAAAAATACAAACAACGTTTTATGTTTCATAAATAAAATTCAGTTTTATTTCTTATATATAATAATTTGAATATTAATAATCCCCAAACTATGTATGAAATTAACTAGATCTCCCTCTCCCCCCCCAAAAAAAAAAATACAATTCTTAGTAATATTATTACAGTGGTTTAATTATAATAATAGCTGATATCGATACTATTATGACAATATTATTGTCATTTAAAAATATAAATGCATAGAGTACAATTTGTTAGTCTTGATATTATAGTAAGAATTATGAAAGAGCAAAAGATCTTTCAAATTATACAAATTAAAAATAGTAATTATCAATGAATAGAAAAAACACAAATTTAAGGGTATGGTAAGCTAGTTTCAGATAAGTGTAGTAGTTTTAGTCAAGAATTAGAAACTAAAAAAATGGTTGAAGTACAAATATCAAGAATGGTAACTACTTTTACCAGAACATTACAGAGAATGAGAGTGAATAACATTATTTTATGAAGATGATGGTATCCTACCATTCCAAAATCTTTTTTTCTTTTGTAAATAATTCTCAGAGATTTTCATTTTATTCCCAAGAAGTAACACAAGATTAGCTAAAAAGACATGTTATAATTATTCCTACAAAGATCTGAATTTGGTTATCATACTTGTGTTCTAAATTATAAAAATACAACTTTTCTTTTTAAATCTCTAAGCCCTCTTACTACAAAATAAAAATTAAACAAACAACATTAATTTAAATCCATTTGGAATTGGAGATCATGATTCAAATCCTTCATCTGTTTTGTTGCATCAAACACACACATATATATTATATATATATATATATATATATATATATATATTATATATATATATATATATATATATATATAGAATGAATAGAGAATGAATGATTTGTTTGGTTTGTTTTTGTTTTACGGCATATCAACCTCAGTGGGTCATTTAATGCTGATAAAGTTTTGAAATAAATCAATTCTTAATGGATAATACAATTTTTTTATAAATACATTTTTCTATTTAACCCATAGATGGACCCTAACAGGTACTACCACTCCGGGTCAGAGTGGACCAGGAGCCAATGGTGATGAAGGGGTGCTCTACATTCCCCAAACCTCCAAAACTGGAACCTCACCCATCAGATAGAGTTTAACATCATTTCCAGGAATGTAGACCACAGCCACCGCCTTCTAGCACCCATATATAAAAAAAGGGGTTGGGGAGAATGAATGAGAAAAAGTATTGGCATATAAAGGTGCTCAATGCTAAAATAGCAGAGCAGTATTTACAGTTAGCTTGAAATGTTGGGAGGCAGGAAAAAAAAAACTCTGGGGACGCATAGATAGGATTTTACTGCGTCCTTTTAGATTTTTGTGCGTTAGAAACGCAGGACACTATATCTATCAATATCCGTTTGTGTGTGTGCATATATGTGTGTGTGTGTGTGTGTGTGTGTGTGTGTGTAGTTAAATATTCATGTATCTTGTATTTTTGCTTCAAATGATTAGTTAAATATCAGTCAAATTTTGTGTCAATGCCAAGGAATATGCAACATTTATTGTTCTAAGAAGTATAAAACCATTATTATATATTGAGCAACACAAATGGCTTAATCATAGTAGATTTCATTTAACCACTCCCACTTAAACAAATAAGAAGGAAGGTCAATTATCAATTGAAAGGGCAAAAGAATGACTTGACTTGTTAAAAGGTTTATTTATTTCATATAATTTAAATCTTTCAAATCAAATTGTTTTCTTATGCAACACATACCAGGATGACTAGTTGCAAAGATTAATACATGCAATAACCCCTCACTAATTTTTATGCACATGAAAAAAGAAAAATCATGTTAGTAAATTAATAAGGTTAACTAAGTTCTTGGTTTTTACTTTTTCATGTGCATAAAAAATTAGTGAGGGGGTTATTGCATGTATTATCTTTCAACTAGTCATCTGGTATGTGTTGCATAAGAAAACAATTTGATTTGAAGATTTAAATAAATGAATAAATAAACCTTTTAACAGTCAAGTCATTCTTTTGCCCTTTCAATTGATAATTGACCTTCCTTCTTATTTGTTTAAGTTGGGAGTGGTTAAATTGAAATCTACTATGATTAAGCCATTTGTGTTGCTCAATATATAATAATGGTTTTATACTTCTTAGAACAATTAACTGTTGCATATTCCTTGGCATTGACACAAAATTTGACTGATATTTAACTAATCATTTGAAGCAAAAATACAAGATACATGAATATTTAACTACACACACACACACACACACACACACACACACATATATGCACACACACAAACGGATATTGATAGATATGTGTCCTGCGTTTCTAACGCACAAAAATCTAAAAGGACGCAGTAAAATCCTATCCATGCGTCCCCAGAGGTTTTTTTTTTCCTGCCCCCAACATTTCAAGCTAACTGTAAATACTGCTCTGCTATTTTAGCATTGAGCACCTTTATATGCCAATACTTTTCTCATTCATTCTCCCCAACCCCTTTTATCATATGGGTGCTAGAAGGCGGTGGCTGTGGGTCTACATGTCCTGGAAATGATGTTAAACTCTATCTGATGGTGAGGTTCCAGTTTTGGAGGTTTGGGGAATGTAGAGCACCCCTTCATCACCATTGCCCTGGTCCACTCTGACCCGGAGTGGTAGTACCTGTTAGGGTCCCATCTATGGGTTAAATAGAAAAATGTATTTATAAAAAAATGTATTATCCATTAAGAATTGATTTATTTCAAAACTTTATCAGCATAAATGACCACTGAGGTTGATATGCCGTAAAACAAAACAAACCAAACCCAAATCATTCATTCTCTATTCATTCTATATATATATATATATATATATATATATATATATATATATATATATATATATATATATATATAATATATGTGTTGTGTTTGATGCAACAAAACAGATGAAGGATTTGAATCATGATCTCCAATTCCAAATGGATTTAAATTAATGTTGTTTGTTTAATTTTTATTTTGTAGTAAGAGGGCTTAGAGATTTAAAAAGAAAAGTTGTATTTTTATAATTTAGAACACAAGTATGATAACCAAATTCAGATCTTTGTAGGAATAATTATAACATGTCTTTTTAGCTAATCTTGTGTTACTTCTTGGGAATAAAATGAAAATCTCTGAGAATTATTTACAAAAAGAAAAAAAGATTTTGGAATGGTAGGATACCATCATCTTCATAAAATAATGTTATTCACTCTCATTCTCTGTAATGTTCTGGTAAAAGTAGTTACCATTCTTGATATTTGTACTTCAACCATTTTTTTAGTTTCTAATTCTTGACTAAAACTACTACACTTATCTGAAACTAGCTTACCATACCCTTAAATTTGTGTTTTTCTATTCATTGATAATTACTATTTTTAATTTGTATAATTTGAAAGATCTTTTGCTCTTTCATAATTCTTACTATAATATCAAGACTAACAAATTGTACTCTATGCATTTATATTTTTAAATGACAATAATATTGTCATAATAGTATCGATATCAGCTATTATTATAATTAAACCACTGTAATAATATTACTAAGAATTGTATTTTTTTTTTGGGGGGGAGAGGAGATCTAGTTAATTTCATACATAGTTTGGGATTATTAATATTCAAATTATTATATATAAGAAATAAAACTGAATTTTATTTTATGAAACATAAAACGTTGTTTGTATTTTTAAGTATATTATTATATGAAGTATTTATAATATATTTATTAGAAAATTCTAAATAAGAGAAAATATTTTTACAACCTTAGTATTAATTTTATTAGGTAGATAGAAAAGTTGTTCTTGTGGTGCAAATTATTGCTCAATCGGTAGAGTGTCTGACTAGGAACCACAAGGTTCGATACCGGCCCTCGCCAACTCAGTGTATGAGTAGCACAGAGATCAGTGTGGTAAAGTGAGGAGCTAATGGTTGGTGTGGCGTTCTACTTCAGATGCCAAAACAATCTCCTTGGTCTAGCACTAGTGAAAAGGGATAAACTAGTGAAAAGGGGATAAACTCCCTTGATGTCTGACTGATACCGATTTTAGGCCACCCTGACGACTTTACTTTTTTATATGATGTTAATGAGTTGAACTATTTAAATCATTTGTGAGAATTAATAATCCAAAAGATCTTTCATTGTATTTTGATTTAAATAATAAAAATGTTTTTTGCATTAGTTTAGCTTAATTTCATAGACTTTTATACGGTATGAATTACAATATGACATTAATAATTTAACTTATAAAAGACTGTAAAATTAAAGTCAGATTGATTTTTCTCATAGGACCTTGCTTGTAACTGCTTTTGTACTGTAGCATCTTTACTTACAATGAATATAATTAAAAACAAGCGACAAATACTATAGCTGATAGCTTGTAAGCATTTTGCTAGTTACAAGTACTTTTACTATGATTTTTCTTGAATGGGCATTCTATGTGCATATTTTATCAATGGAAATTGTATTTGGTTGGCCCACCTCCATCCTTGTTAACCATTCAGATAAAGTTGAAAGAAAAAAAACTTAGTTTGTGTAGTAATTCTAAGATTACAAACTTGAGAATAGTGGGTGTGGTTTAATGTTAGGGGAAGAAGAAGAGAAAGAATTCTTTGTAGTTTCCTTTTTTTTTCTTTATTCCTTAATTACTTCTCTCTCTCTCTTTCTCTCTGTCTCTCTCTCTCTCTCTCTCCATTGACTGAAAAATGTGCTGAAAAATGCACCAGATAGCACCCTGCACTTGTAAACATATGCTCTCTCTCTGACATTGATAGTGCCTTAGTTTGTTTTGGTTTTCCCTGCCTACTATTATTATTATTATTGCTACTACTGATCTTGAGTCTACAGAAGGAACCCATTGTTCTAGAGCAATGTTGTTCTCTTTTTGGCATCTTCAGTTTCACACTTTAATGCTTCATGTACCTTTTACGAGGAATTTATCTTCACTACTTTTACTAGTGCCTTGAATAGCAAAAATGCTGTGAATTACATAATCTTGGGCTGGATGATTTTCTAAAGTACCAAATTCTTATAATATATACAAAGAGGTGCTCAGAAGTTTTTAGCACCACCGAGAAGGGAATGCTCTTGAGTAGTGGTTCTCAACTGGGGTCATATGGCCCCCAGGACCATATAACCTTTTTTTGGGGGTCCAGGAAGCAAAAAATATTTAATTATAAAAATGCAATAGGACTTTTAAACATTGAATGACTTGGGGGTTCACCAGAGTAAAATAGGAATCAAAGGGGGGGGGGTCATAGGTAACAAAAAGGTTGAGAACCACTGCTCTAGAGTCATGAAAGATACATGCTATTTCACACATTTGACTCATTGTTTCTTAAATTTGTTTAATGCCTAGAAAAAAAGAAAATCTAAGGCTTTAGGGTCAGGGGAGATTTATTTCCTTTTTGGTTGGGTTGGGAACTTTTCCACACGTACACATGGAATTTAAGACAATTCCCAATCATATCTTGCTGAGGACTTCATTGATTATCAATTTTAAATCTAGGAAATTTGGATTTATCCACTGTAAAATTTTCTTAAAGTTTTTAAAATATGGAGTGACTCAATACTTTTATAGATATTTGCCAATGCTCCAAATCTAAAAAATAAATAGATACCCATGTAATATAAACTGTTCAGACATTATGCATTAAGTTAGTAATGTTTTGAGAAGTATTTCCTTTCTCAGCTTTACATGTTAGTAAAGTAAAGTCGTCGGGGTGCCCTGAAGTCACTATCAGCCAAACAGCGAGGGAGTCTAAACCCTTTTCACTAGCACTAGACCAAAGAGATTGTTTTGGTGTCTGAGGTGGAGCCCCACACCTACCATCGGCTGCTCATTTTACCGCATTGATCCCTGTGCTACTCATATGCTGAGTTAGTGAGGGTTGGTATTGAACCCAGAACCTTGTGGTTCTTAGTCGGACGCTCTTCTGACTGAGCTAAACTGGCCCTTAGCATAATAGATATGATGATAGGAAATGAAATTGGCAACCATAGTTCAGATCCTGGACAGGGTTGTTTGTGTCTCACTTTATGCTAATGTCTTTGAGAAAGGCATGAATCCATCTGTTCTTCCCCTAGATTTGGCTAAATAGTAGGGCAGACAGTTCTTTAGCTTTGATTAGGCAAGGAAAAGAAGGAACAGTCTGAATTCAAACCAGCTTTACTTGCTTAAAAATTAACCTTGTGTCACATCCTGCCAGTGGCGGAAAAGTTGGACAAATATATACACGTGGCACAATCATGGTATATCAATATAGAAAACGTATATTTGCTTTGGATACCATCTTAACTTCACCTTCATTTTTTAAAATTCACTTCATCTATGTAATAGTAGTATTTGCTGTAGGTAATGCATTTTATATTATAAAAATAAGTTATTTTTACCATCTTTTAAAATATTCTCTTTTGTGGATATGATTTATCTATAACTGTAATCTCCAACTTACATATTGAATAGCTTTTTGTGTATTTGTCATGATTTGCTGTCATATGATTTTATACTCTGTTCAATATATTTAACAGCTTCTTTATAGTCTGAATTGTGTGTGTTTTATTATTTATAGGTTTTATTATTCCCTTGTCCATATAGTTTTTATTATTACTTGGCCAAATATCTTCCTTTGTTTAGAATCATGACCCTTTGATTTTAGATTCTTGTTTTTAACTTTTTGTCCCTTATAAAATGGTTAATATTATGAATTATTCTTATATATATATATATATATATATATATATACATATTATTTCCCTTAAGTAATATTTGTTCTTTGTCTTTTTAGACTGGTGGTTGTGCATTTTTGTTTTTAATGCACATGACATGACCACATTTACCATATGACTTTTTACAAGCACTCTGAACAACATTTGCTCTTTCACAATAATATCTCCTTTCAGCTATTCTTCTTTTGCCCTTTTATCCATTCTATTGAATATTTTCTTCTAGATTCATTTTTGTATCGGGCATGACAGTTTATAACAATTCAAACAACAATACAGCAAATGATTGTCTTGCATTTGTTATCGAGTATTTTCATTCTGATGTAAATTACAAGTGGATAATAGAAATAATCTTGGGATATTACTTGTGATTAAATGTTACAGTCAAGTCATGCTGAAAGCACTGGTTCCTGCTAGATCACTGAAGTTAAGCAGCAATGAGCCTGTTCGGTACTTAATTGGGTGACCACTTAAGTAACAGCAGGTACTGTAAGCAATCTGTCCTTTGTTTATCAAAATGACTTGGTTCAACATTAAATGACCCGAAAAGGGTTGATGTGCCATAAAACAAACAAACAAACCCAGTAATGCTAATTAATAACTTGTACAGATGTGGAGGAAATTTGGTAGGCAAAGAGTTACGCAACAGCAGGTACTGTAAGCAACTTGATCCCTTTGTTTATCAATATGACTTGATTCAACATTAAATGACCTGAAAAGGGTTGATATGCCATTAAAACAAAACCAACCAACCAACCAACCAATTGAGATTAAATCCAATCCATATTACCTGATTATTTGATATGTAATGGTTAAATTTCTAAAACCAATTGTAGATCCATTTAAAAAAAAAAATTCAATGTGTTAGTTAAAAAATCACAATGTTTTGTACATTGTATTCTCTACACTTCTTCAAGTATCTGTCATATTTGGTAACCTGGAAATTTCAAGTTGAATTCTTTATTCAGTCCACTGCAGTAGATTGTTCTCATTTCACTGTCCATGCTACAGAATATCTTGTATTGGTTAATTTATCTTTGTGATGGGGCATGTCTGCTTTTTTCACTGAACTAGAGCATACATAATTTTTACTCAGGGATTGAACTCCTGAATGCCAAGTAACTAGATATATTTAACCAATTTCATCCACTAGGCTATTGTCCCATAGGAGAATTTAGTGGAATTAAATTAAAAGAAAATTAGAAGCCTTAGAAATTTGATGTCTGATTTTTTCCTTGAACCAGAATATATAACTACTCATTGTGTAATTTTTTTATCTTTAAATTTGTCTTTTTAAAAAAATTAAAGGCTCCCATATGGTGCTCATTTTCTTACTCGGTTTACCAAGGAGATTATGAAAGCCTTGTACGTGTGCCAATTTTTCAGTTGCCTTATCTTTCAGTGTTGTTCTCTATTATTCTGTATTATTCTGATTTCCATCCACCAGAGTTAGTAACTCCCCTTTCTATTCACACATGATCAGCCATGCCTGATTTTGTTGTTCTGCCAACCCCTACTTTTAATGGGCAGCTGGTCACATCTTTGTATTCATTGTCATAACTACATGCTCTATGGATAGTGAGAATTGAAGTTCTGCTGAATATTGCCTTACAATATACAAATCTCTTGAATCCATACTCTGTGTAAGTTATTAGCACAGCCAGGAAGTCTAATATATTTTCAGAGATGGGTCCTGCGTCCCTGACACACAAAAAAAAAATCTAAAAGGACACAGTAAAATCATATCCATGCCTCCCAGTGTTTTTTTTTTTTCATACCCCACCATTTCAAGCTAACTGTAAATACATTTCAGTAGTTTCTTAGAAATTAATAAACAAGATAAGTTACAAGTTAGGAGTTAGACGGCTTTAGTTGTTTCTCCAGATCATAAATAAAAAAACCCTACAATCTATTAAGAAACTTTGATTGGGACCCATAAATTTTCCCCGAGGACTCATTCAAAGCAAATACATGCATCCCAGGATGCACTAAAAAAGCTATCAGCACCCACTGTATTTTCCTGTTCTTATTTTTGTTCTTTTTTGAAGATCTTTATTGCATTTGCATGGTCTAACATTACTTGCATATATTCCTGGTGAGGCTAAGTATGAAGATGTCATTTACATATCTCAGCCACATGGTTGGCTTCAGTGGTGTCATCTTAAAAGCCATTTCCTTAAGGTATTTTAGGTAATGTTATGCTAACACTGGAGATAACAGTGAACTCATAGCTAAGCCTTCTTTTTACTGATATGTCAGAACCAATTGGAAGTATGTTATTTGTGCACAGAATGTTAACATCTCCATTAGGTTATCTGTTGGAATATTGCTATGTTCCCCAAGAGGGCATTCTGATTTTAGTTTATCTTGGATCACAGTGACATCTGGGGGAACCTTGGGGGAACAAGACTTCAAATGTCTAAACTCAGTATTTGATTGGAATAAATGGGACCGTCTTTGTTTCTACAAAATAGGCAGAATTTTTTTTACACAGGTTGGATATTTGCCTATTGAATCCATTGATACCTTCATTGGAAAATAAGGTCTAAAAAGTTTGGCTTTTGGTTACCCTTACTGTGCTTTTAACCTGGACTAAAAGTTCCCCTTTCCTAAGTTCATGTAGAAATCCTTTTCTAGCTTCTGAATGATGTCTAACGCTTATATATATATGATTTATTATAATTGATTGCACAAGCAATAAAGTGCTGTGTGCATTTTAAAGTTTCTATCTTATGCAAAAGACAGTGCTGGGAATTTTTACTTTTTACAGGAAATTCTCTATAAGCATATTTCTGTATAATATATTTCACAGGAAATTCTAGGACTTAAACACAAACATTTCCTAAGGAAATCTTTGTCTTTGATGTTTACACTTTGTGCAAATGATAGGAATGGAAACTTTTGCATCAACATTTCACTGGAAATTCTTTTGATTTCTAATGGGAAACATCAAAATTCATTTTCCTTTTAATGCTTTGAATAGTTGCAATTGAAATTAGCATTATTCATTTTTTAAAAAGTTAATAATATCACAATTAATGTATAATTTTGATTTTTCAAACTGTTGTTCTCATCTTGTGGTATATAGAGATGCTGATAGGTACGTGTTCTGAGTCCCTGATGCACAAAAATCTAAAAGGACGCAGTAAAATCTTATCCATATGTCCCAGTGTTTTTTCTTTTTTCATACCCACCATTTTCAAGCTAACTGTGCTAATATCCTTTGGAAAGGTATGCATCCAACTATTCTTCATCCATCTATGGGTAAATAGTAGGGCAGACTGGGCTCTTTAACTGTCAATCAGTCTAGGAGAAGAAAAACTGAATTTAAACATGTTAAATTGACCTTGTATCACATCCTACTCATATGGACGAGTTTGGAAAATATATAAATATATATAGATTATTCTAATGGATTGAGGACATTGTAAATATGCAATATTTAAGAAAAATAAGGAATTAAACAGCTTTTTATAGTCTGTAAAATAACATGCTAATTAATCGTCATAGAATAAAACATCTTGCAAATATTTTACAATAATCAATAGTGGAGGTGTGCTTCATGTTACAGATAGGAAATGAAATCAGCAGCCAGAGTTCAAATCCTGGATAAAGTTGTTTGTATCTTACTTTGCGCTAATGCCCTTAGGAAAGGCATGAATCCATCTGTTCTCCTCTGCCCCAGATATGGTTAAATAGTAGAGTAGACTGGGTTCTCTAGCCTTGGTAAGGTAGCTAGTCTAGGAGAAGGAATTCAAACCAGCTTTATTCTACTTAAAAATTGACCCTATGTCGCATCCTGGTTGTGAAGGAGAGGTTAGATACATACTAATAATAAATATATTAGTTGGATAAGTATATGTTGATTATCATTGTTCATGCGTTTCTTTACTTTTTTTTTTTTTTTTTTTGCTCATGAGCTTTACATTGAGATTTAGCAATCTAACCACTGATTGTTTTTCTGAGATAAATTGTTAATTTATATTTATGTCTAATACATTCTTTTTGTTTTTGATTCTACATATTCTAGAACATTGGAAATGCTAGTTTATATATGATTAGTGAAGTTAAGGAATATTGAAAACAATTATCTGAGCTTACATATCCTCTCCTGTTTTCACTATCTATCATCACTGTACTTATTTCACTAACTGAATGCAGCCAATTGTCTTCTCTGAGGAAATCTATATAAATGATCTGTGCCTTTTTCTCTTGGTTTGGTTGCCCACAGCACTAATTAGAAGCCTCTTCCTCCTAGTAGCATATGATGCAGTGTCCAGCAAGTCTCGTGTCTATCTCTAACCTTTGTTGATACTTTTGGAAGGATCAATCGGCTGGTCACGTCAAGCCCTAGCGCCTATGTGATTGTCCTGACCCTATTGCCCTTATGGCAAGCCCCAACCCTTTTTATCATATGGGGGCTAGAAGGCAGTGGCTGAGGGTCTTCATGTCCTTGGTATGATGTTTAAACTCTATCTGATGGTGAATATAATCTGTATATATCATCATCAGGTCGCACTGACAACATAAATACCCATGACTTTCTCTCACCATTGTCACTAGCAGATCCTCTGCATAGCATCTAGAATCTGCACAGAACAGATTAATGTAGTTTTTTCTGGTCACCCTACACTGGTACGTCCATATGTAGGTATCCATTAGAAAACGTTACTTATGAGTTTGTCCTTACTTCTCCAGCAGTGTCCAGCATGTTTTGTTCATTTTACTTAGATGGTTTGTGTGATTGGCTATACAACTGCTTTTTTGTTGAGTACTGCTTCCAAGATTCATGAAGAAGATACTGTTGAATGATTGAACATTTCAAATGTCTGTTTTGACATGTGATTTCCACATAAGTGAAAAAATCCCTTTAACCTTGTTTAGATATTCTGTTTTTTAAAAATTAATTGTGATAAGAGATGAAAAAGTAGTTATTTTACTTCAACTTCGAATGAAAAAGAGATCATTGGGCAAGAAAAATAAACCAACACTAACCATGCCAATGTTTTTGTTCTTCATCCAAAAAAAGTGATGTTGTATATATAGTATGATTGGAAGGGGTTCTTCAACTATAAGTTCCTTCAAGAGAAACAGATGATTTGAATAAGTATTGTTTGAAATTAGGTTAATTGAAAGCAACAGTTAATGAGTGTCTGGAATTTTGTTTTTAACAAATAGTGTAATATTCCATCAGGATAATGCTTGACTGCATGTTGAATGGGTTGGGTAAATACCTACCTTCTATGTGAAGTTTTATTCATTTGCTATATTTACTAGATATTGTACCCTCAGATTACTATTTTTATTTATTTATTAAAGAATTCTTTAGATGTTTGAAAGACTGAAAAAGACACCTTGAGCATTCTTTGCTGAAGAAAAATAAGAAAATTCTGTAAGGATATAATTATGAAGTTGGCTAACAAAAAAAGAGTAAAATAAAACGGCAAATGTGTTGTTCGGTGAAGTCCGTGTTAAAAATCAATATTTTACTTAATAAAACTGAATGAATTTTTTATGTTACCCAATATAACCAATTTTGGAAGTTAAAAAAAAAAAAAAAAAAAAAAAGAAAGGAAAAAAAAAGGATAGTGCTCGTAGTCTTGTAAACAAGGTTAAAGAAGAATTTGTTAATTAAATTAGTGTAGCTTCAAATTTTTGTCTTGTTTCCTTTGATCTTCATTCATGTTAAGCAGTATGCCGTATGTATGTAATGGTGCAGATACAATTTTGATGTTTATTTTACCCACATGGTGCCATTTCCGCTGCCTTTGCTCTCTCTGCTACTAGCGCCAACATCAGAAAGTCTACAGTGCTGCAGATCTTTACTTACCTGTAGCAATTAAATTTATATTATCAATTAAGCATATTCATTATTCATTATAGACTGTTTATGAATTTATATAGTTTAGTTAATGTGCATGTGCATTTTTGTTCACATTTTTTTATACTACCATTAGAAGTGGTCATGAATTTTTCACCATTTTAAAGCATTATAACATTTCAAGTTGCTGAAAATCTTAATTATTTCAACACTAGAAGCAGCTACCCAGTGTCACTTGTGTAGAGGGGTGTTGGGCAAAAAAATGCCTGGTATAAGGATTTGTTTATTTTTTGAGATTCACAAATGCTGAACATTTTAAGTAAAATTTCAATGCTATTTCTGTGCATTTTATTTTTAAATATCTTT
>JALAJA010001738.1:0-24511 GCA_023376005.1 Doryteuthis pealeii | reverse complement strand
AGAGAGATTTTTGTGTCCCGAGTTCCAAATTGTGCGTGTAATGTGGATCTTAGGAAGATGGTAGAATCATGTTTGGTGGTTGTCATGTTGGAAAAAATATTTAATAAAAAACGAAATTTTCTTCTTCTTTTGCTCATCAATGAAAAAAGTATTTTTAATACATTAAAGAACAAACAAAAACAGAACGCCAAACAAATTTTAGTCAAAGATCAAAAGTTTTCATAAAAATAAGAAATAAAACTTATTCTTTTTTTTATACTCAAATCACTTTACTGATGGTCCCAATTCTTTCTTTTTTTTTTTTTTTCTTTTGGGGCGTGTAGAATATTTTATAAGATTGTTTTATCACCCTTTTTTTTTAACAATTTTTTTCACTCTTTTTTATTATTGTATTGAGTTCATTTTATTCAATTTTCGCGTTAACATTTCTTTTTATTTCTTTGACCAACACAAGTCCTAAAAGACTTTAGGGTGTATCCTTAGGTTGCGTGATGATAAACAATCTTATCATGTAGATCAATTGGCTGAGGGTTCGATCCTCACTGGATGCACCACACTTGTGAAATTTAGCTTTAAAGTCACTAAATATGATTATTCTTTGATTGGTCAAAGTAAAATATTTTGGTTTCAGAGATTTTTAAATGTTTACTTTTGACCTTTCTCCTTCTTTTTGAAAGAATTCTTTCAACGCTCTTTTTCTCAACAAAAAACTTTCGGTTTTAATTTTTATTTTGATAAAGTTTGCGATGGCGGGTGCATGTGACATTTAAAGGAAAAACAAAACAAATATTAATGTCATTATTTTTGGGGAATTTGAGATTTTAAATGACAGATTATTTTAACATAAAATCTACTAGTTTAAGTTTTAATCGTCCTTAATCAAAGCGGGAGGTGGGGGAGATAAATGATGCGAATTAATTTTAGGGGGTTGGGGGGGTAGGTCTGATAAAACCATTACTATTTATTTAGCTGATTTGTTTAATTAAAAAAATTATAATTATTTATATATTTTACCAAACCCCTCCACACGAGCAGGATGCAGCAGCAAGGTGCAATTTCCTTTAGTAGAGTTTTAACAGGTTGAATTCAGGAGGTTTCTTCTCTAGACTAGTTACCTAGCCACAGTTAAAGAGTCCAGTCTGTCTACTATTGTTATTCATAGCTGGAGGGAGAGTTGGATGCATACCTTTACCCAAGGGTATTAGCGCTATGTGAAATGCAAACAGCCTCGTCCAGGGATTTGTACTTGGTGTTCGGAACAAGTCCATTTCTGCGACTCTAACCATTTACACCACAACACCCCATTATAATAAAGTGGATGCAATTTCTCTTTTTTCTTTTTTTTTTTTGTTTTTTCACAGATAAAAAGTCATTTAAAAATAGAAGAAGGAATTTTTAACCATAAGAATTGTCAAATTGGCCAAAATCAAGTTCAATCTCTCCCTCCCAGGATTTCACTGAAAATTTTTTTCCTTGATTGTGACCGATGCTGCAACAACTTATATATATATATATAATATATATATATATATATATATATGAGAGAGAGAGAGATATAACAGTTTCTACTAAACTTAAGCTTAGATTGCACAAGGCCAGAAGTATGAGGCGCCCAATGAGAACAAACTCCCTAAAACATGGTACTGCAAATTTTAGCATCGTAACCATTACAACCACGTGAAGTATATATTATATATATATATGGGGGGGTCTAAAAAACTAAAGCTAAAATATGTCCTCCACTGTCATCATAATGCTTATTAAAGTGTTGTGGGATATATGTCTAAGATGTGGTGTGTAATGTATATAAATTATAATATTATTATATATATATTATATATATGTATATATGATAGAGAATTGTGTGTATAATATATATATATGATAGAGAATTGTGTGTATATAATATATATGATGTATATATGATAGAGAATTGTGCATATATATATTAATAACAAATTTTTGGTACAGCTTGAATTTTATAAAGATTTTTTAAAAAATAATGACATACTTTTATTGATCAGCAAATTTCAAAAGAGAAAAATGAAACTTAAGGGCCCTTTCGACCGGTGGCTTTGGTCAAAAGTAACGACCGTTAGATTGTTTAAAAGTCACAATGTAAATTAAATGGGTAAAAGAGAGATTCAATCACGACAATGGTAGGGTAATATGAAGGCAAATAGGGAGGAGGAAAAGAAGGAAAAAAAAATTACATATATAATTGGTAAATACCTTCAAGTAATTCCCACCTCAAGCAATCACATCCCCGGCAAAATTACCAAGAGAGTGTTTCGGATGTCTTTGTCTACACAAGGACGGGCAGTAAAAAAAAATGAAAGACTGCCTCAAGGACATTGAGATGGTGACTTGTCCTAGCCTGGTGTAGAACAGAAAATTTCTGATCGTTGTAGTTTATTTTGCAACTATTTGTACTACAAAGTGTCACCAATGGCAAGAATCATGTGCCTGTTGAAAAGCCCGGATGTGGTTTGGGGGAGGCTTCTTATACCCTATATATATATGTGTGTGTGTGTGTGTGTGTGTTGTGTGTGTGTGTATGAAATATATTTGGAGGTAGCCTACAAATGTCTAGCCACACTGAAGAGACATGCTATATTAAAACATGGTGTCTGTGGATGACTATGAAATATATTATGGAAATACGATTGAGGAAATTAATCCGACAATATGAGAAGAAAAATTTTAAAATATAAACAAACCAGGATGTTATGATCAGGAAACAATTTTTAGTGTCAATACTTAAGCATTTCGGTATTTTTGTACCATCTTCAGGACACTGTTAGGTAATGTTTATGTGAGGAACAAAATGAAAGATTGTTAAGTGTATAGTGGTTTGTGTGAATCTGATGCTATTAACCGTTAATTTTATTTGCTTTTCGTAAACAAACGCGCATATAAAATTAACGGTTAATAGCATCAGATTCACACAACCACTATACACTTAACATCTTTCATTTTGTTCCTCACATAAACATTACTTAACAGTGTCCTGAAGATGGTACAATATACCGAAATGCTTAAGTATTGACCACTAAAAATTGTTTCCTGATCATAACATCCTGTGTTTGTTATATTTTGAAAATATATTATGTATTTTTTATATAATATGTTATAACAATTATTTAGTCCTACATTGTGTGTATATATGGAATTTGTGCATCGCATCATATATTTTATGTATCCTATCTTAGATATATATTTTATACATTTGTTGTATATATCATAAACAGTTCAATAGTCATGAGTTCCTCACATTATATACAAATCTTTTATCTTTTTATATGACTTAACATTTCCAAATAATTCAACTTCCAATGTGGAATGGTGTTTTAACTTTACAATAAATTTCTCATCTCATCATTCAACTTAACATCATTGAATTAATTTATTATTGAGTACTTTTGTAACATTTCCTGTTCAGTGTATTGACATGTCATCTTGTTAGTTAATTAAAATTGAATACAACAATGAAATAAGCTTCATTTTGATCTGATAGAAAAAAACAAAAAACCCAATCAAGTCTGGTGATATTGATAATGATTTCTTGTCCCCTGAAGCAAGAGTCATCATCTCCAGAAAGATTTCTTGTCCCCTGAAGCAAGAGTCATCATCTCCAGAAAAATTTCTTGCCTTTTTTTTTCTTTCTTACCTTCCTCCTTTTCCTTATGTTCGATTGAAATAGATTTGCATTATCGCTTCCACTCACACTCTTTCTTTCTTTTCTATTATATTTTTTGTGAAGCATGTCCTTTTTCTTCCCTTTCTTTATAATAAAAACGGAATGGTCCATTATTTGGCTGAGATGATGGCATTCATAAGAAATAATAATTCGAAGTATAAGCAACACCAGATAATCAGGATTTACATTTTTACTTTTAATCTTGGACGATTTAGATGATCTCATTTTTAACTAGAGGGGTTGCAAGATGAAAACGGCCATAGAATTAAGGAACATGAAGTATTAATATATAGATTTTTAAAAATTAGTTAAGTTAAAAAAAATTAATTTTCATTTAATTTTCCTAAAAATTGTAATCAATAAAAATTTGTCTTTTTTTTTTTTTTTTTCATTTACATTTGCTTATTTGATATTTGGAATTGAAACATTTAAAAGATTTTTTTTCTCAATTTTCCATTTCTCTTAGAAATGGTTGATTTGGAATTAGAATTCTAAAGTTGCTTCCCTGCAACATTCACCGATGAACTCCAAGAATTATTCTTGGAGTAGACAGGAATGATTGCAGCTGGGTTTTGTGTAGAATCAATTTAGATCATAGATAGAAGTCTCTTCTATTTTTATCAAAAAATGGCCAAAGAGAAAAATAATTTTTTTTTTGTTTCTTTGAAAATAATGAGGATCAATTCCCTGTTGAATTTTATCTTGATGATCTGTTGGGAAGCTCGACCACTGACAATCCATAAATGAATAGGGTTAAACATGAGTCTATATATATATATATATATATATATATATATATAGGTAAAAGGAGATTCAGGTTTATAATTGAAAACAAAAGATTAAAGAATGGAAATAGAAATGAATTTTTATCACAATATGACCTTTCCATATTTGAGAATCAATTAACTTTTTAATATTTAGATGTGAGTGAAAGTTGTCATGGTAATTCCAAGTGGTAGGATGTGTATGACTTTGTATAAGAGGGATATAAATATTTGTGGAGACACACACACATGTATATATAATATGGACAAAAGATAGACACACACACACACACACACACACACATAAAATATAATGTGAGCAAATGAAAAATTTAATAAGAATTCTAAAGATATTTCACATACAAACATATGAAATATGTGTGTGTATATTATTATTATCCATGAATATATCCATATATATAAAAGGATGTTTGGTATGTACATCTCGATGTATAACTCCAAAACGGGAGGTCACACATTCGAAATCTTGCTTACACATTAATATCCTAAGAAACATGCCAAATTTGGTTATTTATTTTTACTGAATTGAATCATTTTTTACAGTGAGTTAAAAAAAAAATTGGCTTCATAGAGCCGCGCTGTCTGCTATTATAGCGATACCAGCAGTTTAGTGAACAAAATTTTAGTTGACAAAATGGCAGTCTATGCCGTTTAGCTTGGAATCTCTCGCCTATTTATGTTCCAATCTTTAAAATATTTATATGGTTAGAAATAAAATAATCTTTCTAAATATGTAATTTGTATGTGTTTTTATCCATTGAATTATTTTTTACAGCAAGTTAAAAAAAACATTTGCTTTGTACAGCAAAAGTATGATTTTTTTTCATACTAAATTTAAACGAAAAATCAAATCTTATTTATCGCAATTTTTTTATTCCTATCATAAAAATATTCATTTGATTAGAAATAAATAAAATAATCTTTATAAATATGTAATTTGTATGTGTTTTCATACATTGAATTATTTTTTACAGCGAATTAGATAACAAATCAAACAAAAACATTTAACGATAACTCAACTATTTTTAATTAATACTTTCATTTTAGAATAATCAGTATAACTAAAATCTTTTTTGTAAGAAACTATTCATGAAATAAACATTATTAAATAAATACAGGAAATATTCAAACTACAAATAAGGTAATGTTTAGTTATTAGCTTTGTTACTTTTGGGGGTTAAAGAAGAACTGAATTAAACTGATAAATTCTCCAACAAGGAATTAGGAACTGAATTTGTTGTATGTACAAAAGAGTTTTAGAATAAATAAATAAATAAAACACTATTATAACCCCCACCCCTACTAAAAAATTGTAATATGGACAATTGTAAATATTTACAAATATTTAATTCTTAGCATTTATTGTTACATTAAATGAATACCTTTTCTATCATGATTGTTTCAAACATGTAAACAAAAAGATAGCTTTGTATATCATCGAATCATTAATAGCCGAACACTTTTGAATGAATCAGTATGTTTGTTACAAGAAATTTTTCTACAAATACAGGTACATGGATTTTACAACATGTTAACCCTTAAGTGATTTAATGCTGAAGCCCTGTTTGTTTATTCATTATTATTGGATATTGGTGTTTTATTTTATTCATTATTATTTTTTTTTTTTTAAAACTCATTCTTTATTCATTTACCCAATAGGTAGGACTAACAGGCACTACCACTCCAGGTCAAAGTGGACCTGGGAGTAATGGCAATACAGTGGTAATTCACACTTCTAAAAACTCCAGAATGGGAACCTCACACAAAGAGGCAGTTTCAAACATGTAAACAAAAAGATAATCTTCTAAATATGATTTAGTTGGCATTTACGTCATACCCAAGAGACTAAGACCCTCGGCAGCCGCCTTTTAGCACATCTATGATAAAAAGGGATAGTAGTTTGCCAGAAAAGCAATACAGTCGGTATAATAATCATATAGGTTCTAGGGCTTGACGGGATCAGTCGATTGATCGGGATGGGGGACTTTCCAATCGACCTAGCCCAAGTAATGAATAAAGTGGAGTGTAGCATGTCATGGATTGCTCAGCCACCAGGATTCCGTCCATAAGCATCACGGGTCGCTACCCCAAGGCTTACAGGTGGCCCAATTGGAAGGTCTTACTCCTCAACAGAGGAGTAGTTGGCGTATTATACAGTCCCAGCCGACAGACCTAAATAAATAAGGAAATTTAATACCTAGTTCTTTTAAATTTTTACTTTTTTAAGGTTAAAAAAGAAAATAAACTAAACAAATTTATTTTTATCATTTTAACGCAACAAGCAATTGAATTTAAATTTTTGTCATATATACATACATTTTTGGAAAAAATATATTTCAAAACACTCAAGTTTAGGAATAAATTTTTGGAAAAAATATATTTCAAAACACACAAGTTTAGGAATACATTTTTAAAAATGATATTTTAAATGTAAACAAAAAGAAAAATATTTCCTTAAATTTTAAAATTTAAAAAAATTTTAAATTTTAAAAACTGATAATTCATATAGTACATTATTTGTTTAAAATGATGTACTATATGAATTATCAGTGATTTTAAAAATTTGATTAATCATTTTCCTGTCTTTTTTAAAAATTTGATAAATCATATTCTCTCTCTTATTCCCATTTTCTCTTTCTCCTTCCCTCTGTGGTGTTCCTAATTTTTTTTAAAGTCCTGTCATGGACCAGGTACGTTTGCTAGTATATATATATGAATATAATATATATATATATATATATAATAGAATAGTTCTCATTAAAATTACAAGATTGAATATGGATGGATTTGAATTTCTGTCTCCGGTCAGTCTAGAATCTGTAGCTGTGAAAATCTTTGATTATTTTTAAAATTATGAGTTAAAAATAGTGTTCTGAGTATGACACTAAACTGCATCTGATATTGTGGTCCCAGTTTTGGAGTTCTGGGGTGTTTAGAGTACACCTTCATTGCCACTACTCCTAGGTCCACTCTGACCCTGTATTGTAGTTGGCTCAAATAGATCCTATTTAAATGATAGGAATATTTGATATCATATAACCATGTGCAAAAAAAACAACAAAAAAAAAAAACATAACTTTAAAGAAACTTCACAAAAAATGTAAATATGAATGTATAATGAATGCAATTCCCTAACCTCTAGGCATGAAATAAGAAATGATGGGTTGACATGACCTTAAAATCAGTCAATATAGATATAAAATATGCATATAGATACAAAAATAATTTTTTAAAAATCATTGATATATAGTCCACAATATCATTTTTTTTAATTGAAAAAAAAACAAAATTTAATAATATTTCTAAAAATTCTGTAAACTAAGATGAGGACAGTGTATACTATCTTTCATTGGGGAAAGGTATGAACCACTTTATATCTTCAGCTATGGGTTAAATAATCCCACTACTTTTCTTTTATAAGAATTGTTTTGACATCAAATAAACCCTGAACATTGATTTACCATTAAACAAAGAAACTAAACCAAACTTCTCAGCTTTTTTTTTTTTTTTTTTTTTCACAATCATGTTTATTCATTTTGGGTTTTTTGTTGTTTTTTTGTTTTTTTTCCTATTTTTTGAAAATCTTACAATTCGGTGACCTGTTCTAGAAATAAATATTATTTTATCAGAATATTTTAAATATTCATTTATGAAGTAGGTTTAAAATAGAAAATGATGGGTTGACATGACCTTAAAATCAAACAATATAGATATAAAATATAGATATAAAGGATGATTTGTGTAGAGAAATTGCATGAAATATAGCCAATAAAAAATCGTTTGAATTGGTTATAAAAATGCAAATAACAATGAAGAAAGACTAGTAATATCTTTCCATTTATAACATTTCTATATAAATACCAAAAAAGAGAAAAATATCATATTGATATATAGAACATTGCTTAATTTTTTAAATAATAAATATATTATAAAGGACTTTTATGAATGCACAGATACTAAGGTTGAGACAATCCTATAGTTGCTAGTGACCAGCCGAGTGATCAGAGGGGGCCTCTCAGGTCGCCCGTCTAGCCAAAGTAAAGTCCAAGGTGGAGTGTTGCATGTCATGGACTGTACAGCCACCAGGATTCTGACCCCAATCATCCCAGGTTACTGACTACAGCCAACAGAGGGCCCCATTAGGGCGGGGGGGGGAATTCTACCCTCTGCAGAGGTGCAGTTGGCATATTCTACTACTCCAGCTGACAGGGCAGACCTCATCAAAGATTGTTTATTCTAAGATGAATACGCTTGTATGAATAATTTTTACCTTTTTTTTGTTTTCTTATTGAAAAACATTTCACATTCACACACACACACACACACACACACACACACACACACACGCACACATGTGGCCCCTTTTTGGGAAAAGGGGTGTTAACCAAGAAATCTCACTGACCATTACTGCTATAACAAATTCAGTGCATACTGGGTGCTCCATACTCATGGCCTTCTGCCAAGCATAGTAAATGTAAATGTCTCAATAATCTTCAATTGGAGGTGAGGGGGTTGTGGTATGTGCAACATAATTTTGTTTGTTAGTATTATCTACGTTATTCAGACTATTGTCCCCATCTTCATTGTTATTTGTACAACGTTTCGGCCGATATACCCTCCGGCCTTCTTCAGGTATTTCTTTTCGAACTCGGGAACCTTCTTTTCGAACTCGGGAACCTTCTTTTCGAACTCGGGAACTTTCTTGTCGTATTCAGGAGTCCGAGAAGATTCCCGAGTCTGACAAGAAATACCTGAAGAAGGCCGGAGGATATATCAGCCGAAACGTTGTACAAATAACAATGAAGGTGGGGACAATAGTCCGAATAACGCAGTTAATACTAATCTTCAATCCTCATCTCAAACATTCAGAGAAATAATTTTGTTTGTGTTTAAAAATTTTTATACCATACTGAATTAAGCTTCATAGAGTTGTATACTTAGATATTTTAGCTATGGATGCAAATATATTTCCATGATGGAAATATTGATGTAATCTTTCAAATCAAAACTTCTATTTTCAATTTCTGCCAGAATCCCAAAATGGCAAATCCATTTTAGTTAGAAATATTTGGTAGGGAATTATGAAAGTTGGCACCCTGAGATATTAAACCAAAGAACTATTCTTGGAAAAGATGAAAATCATTGCAGCTGATTCTTCTGTGATAGAATCAATTTAGATGTCAAAATTAGACAAAGTTGATCAATTTTTTCTCATTTCTGAACATTCAACATTTAAAACTTGGGAAAAATCATTCATAATCATGATTATATATATATCTGTCTGTGTGTGTGTGTGTGTGTTTTGGGACTAAATGTATATACTAATATAAGCACATGTGAATGCATGTGTGGGTACATACATACATTCACGGTTGACTTGTTATCTTATAAGATAATAAGTAAGCCTTGATACATTTTATAGGAAATTGGCAAAATTCAAATCCTGGGCAAGGCTGTTTGGGAAAAGACATCTGTTCTTCCTCCAGCTATGGGTATAAATAGTAGGTCAGACTGGGTTCTCTAGTCTTGGTATGGCAACTAGTCTAGGAGAAGGAAAACTCTGAATTAGAACCAGACATAAAATAACCCAACAAGGATTGACATGTCAAACCAATCAACCAACCAACCAACCAACCAACTTTTGCTGATTTAATGAAATTTTTGCGGCTGAAAATGTCTAAAATTATCTGAAACCTTTAATAATCCATCTTGTTGCAAAAATAAAAATAATCAAACAAACTTCTGATCTGAAAACAAAAATTTCAATTCAGATTCGTCCATCAACATTGCAGAACTTAAGAAAGAATTTTTTTCTTCTTCATAAAATCTAAAAATAGTTAAGATCTCTGTACATCCTGCCTCCTGGATTTGGTTAGGATTGATAAAAAGTCGAGCTCAGCAGAGACACATGTAAACAAACACACACACACACACACACACACACACACAGAGTTTAAATTTGCTAGATTTGAATTTGTTGTTTTTTTTTTCTCTGTGTGTATAGGGGGTTGTATTTTCGCATACTTTTCACTTCATCTGTAAACTTCCAGAGTTTTGTGAGCTTTGCCCACCAATTATAGAAAATATGTAACTATTTTAACCATGAGAATAATTACTCGTACACAACATTATATCTTATTATAATGGAGATTGTGTGTTTTTCTGTCTGTAACCGAAACTATATTACTACTCAAGTCACAATTCCCTTAATTAATTATGTCAAATTCTCCATGATTTCATAACCTTCAGTTTTTAATAAAAATTGTTTTACATTATTAATACTGTTGACCATATCTACGTACTAATAACATGCAATTGTATTTATATATACAACAAAATAGCGGTTTACAGTTTGAACGAGAAGGCTAATTTGCATATTGATATTTAAAATTTTATTTTAATAAATATGTGCTTGGTATTATTGATTTCTAATTGTTTTGTTTTATCTTAAGAAATATAAACAAAAATCTCGTGGATAAATCTTAAAAGAAATTTATTTACAAGAAGAAATAACTGTAATATTATCCTTTACTTCCTATTTTAACTAAATAGTTAAATTAGGAAAATTTACCAATAAAAGAGGGGAGTAATGGAAAATGATGGAATAGTTAGTTTCAAAGTTGTTCTATTTTTCGATTATACCCCCTCTGTTGCAGATCTTTTTATCTGCATTCTTAGTCAGTTTCATTAGCCTTTCTAATTTAATATGATATTTTATTATATCAAAACTTAAATACTTGCACCCGGAGGGTGCATATATTTGCTAGTCTATATAAAATATATGTATACCTACATATATATAAAATGAAATTGCAAGTGAATCTGACGCTATGTTGAAAAAATGAATAAAGGAAAGAAAAGTATAGAATGGATAATATAGGATATTTTAATCAATATTACTTACACATTTTTTGGTCAGGAGTTTATCCATGTGTACATTATTCAAACTATTATTATTTTTAAATAACCAAATGAAATGAAATAATAATAATAGAAAAAATGTAGAAATGTTCCGCACACAAAGAAAATTCGACCTTCATCAGAGTAAATCCTTATTTGAAAAATTAAAAAATTTAAATAAATTTGAAATCATTTTCAAGACTAAAATGTTAATCTTCGCTGTTGAGCAATTATTTTAACATTGATATTAAATAGTGCAAGGTCAAATGGGAGCAAAGACTGGAAAGGACTTGCCTGCTTTGAAAATCAGCATACAAAGTTCATTTTTTTTTTTAATTTTTTTTTTTTACCTCAGTTTGATCCCTGTCTCTCTGGCATTGTTGTCTTTTTGTATATATGAATTGTAAGTGAACAGTTTGTTGGTAAATATTTTTGCTTGGTTTAATAAACTAATAGAAATAATTTTCATTAACTCATAATAAGGACAAACAAAAATGGCATTAATAATTTTTGAAAGATATTGTCTGAGTGTTAAGAGTTCAGTGTCAGAGGGTTTATATTATAAGTAAAATTAGGAGTAAAAAAAAATAGATCAATTTGAAATAGAAAATTATTATTATTTCATTTCATTTGGTTATTTAAAAATAATAATAGTTTGAATAATGTACACATGGATAAACTCCTGACCGAAACATGTGTAAGTAATATTGATTAAAATATCCTATATTATCCATTCTATACTTTTCTTTCCTTTGTTCATTTTTTCAACATACCGTCGGATTCACTTCCAATTTCATTTTACATATATGTAGGTATACATATATTTTATATAGATATAATGTTGTGTACGAGTAATTATTGGTTAAAATAGTTACATATTTTCTATAATTGGTGGGCAAAGCTCACAAAACTCTGTCTCCCTCAAATAAAATGTTGCATGCATCTATTAATTATTAATCAGATAATTATTTTAAATATTTTACACAAAATCGTAGATATTTATTTATTTGTAAACTTTTTAGTTAACCTCTTGATACTGAAAAAAATGACTATTTCCTGTTTGTAAATAATTTTCTCGTAAAACTCTATACATTAGATAACTTTAGATATATATATTAAAATTGTGGCAAGAGAAACTACGCACGTAGTGGTTCAAAGCATGCATGTGGCGAGTCTTCTACCATTGTATTTGGTGGGTGATGCACTGGCCCTCTATATGGAAATGGATGAAGACGACCAAAATGAAATAGAGTAGATTGAGTCTCGGTCGAAAGAGGCGTTCACAGATGATGCGTTCACAGCATACAGGAAACTGACCATGGTCAGGTGGACGTCTACACCAACAAAATCAGGCAGTTGGTTGGATTGGTCAGATTCAAGGGGGGTGGGCTGGAAAGGCTCACAAAACTGACTTTCGTCACGGGGTTCCCTGACACCATCTCAATCAGATGGCAACAGGTGCCAAATAACGAGACCCTGCCCATGGGGGACTTTATAGCAAGAGTGAGAGTGCTGACGACGATTGGGGACCAAATTCAGGATGTAGTTGCAGCCGAACGCTCATCCCACAGTAGTGCCAGGAGCGGTCCCAGCACCAATGTGACCTGTTACAGGTGCAATGGGAAAGGTCACCTTGCAAAGGACTGCCGAAAGCATGAAACGCGGTGCTACCAATGCAGCGAACATGGGCACAGGGCTCGGGATTGTTCGGGAAATGAATTAGGGGACAAGGCATCATCGCATGCCTTCTCCCCCACCAAGAAGTAAATGCGGCGCTCCCACTGGCAAGCGTCTATGTTGATGGGACGTGGTGTTCGGCGCTAATTGATATGGGTTACTCACGGACAATTGTGGATACAAATCGGTGCCGATCTTGAAGAAAAGCAAGAGTTGACGTCGTGACAATTGTAGTAGTGTCCCGTGCGTGTTGCGGTGTTGGAGTGGTCTCCATATCCATGGACAAAGGCGATTCTATGAAGATCAATGTGCTGGTGGTGCGTGGCAAACCACTGGGGTTTGATTTGCTGTTACGGATTGATGCGATAAAAGCATTGGGAGGTGTTGTTGTTGTGCCAACAGGATCAGTGCAACTCTGCGAAGGGAAAACCACTAAATGTGCAGCCATTTCCATCAATGAGCCTGACTTTACTGCCACCTTCGACCATCAGAACCGAACGTGGACTGCGTCATGGAAGTGGTCTGAGGATCGTGCACCTGAAGGACTACACAATAGAGTGTCGGAATATCTGATAGCAGCAGAGATCTGAAACGACTATAAACGGGAGCTTCACACTTGGATAGACAATGGTTGGCATGTGCCATACCCAGAAGACAAGCTGGGACCTCCCAAAGGGCTAATTCCACTGATGGCCGTACTACAGCAGAACAAAACAAAAGTATGTCCAGTGATGGACTTCCGGGAGCTCAATCATCACGTTCATGCATTCACAGCCAATGCAGATGTCTGCGCAGCTAAACTGCGCAAATGGCGACAGAAAGGTGTTAACGTATCACTGCTGGATCTCAGGAGAGCGTACCTCCAGGTATGTGTCCACGAGACATATCAGACTGTGAAGATTGACGGGAAAAGATACTGTCTGACCCGTGTGGGGTTTGGCCTAAATGTGGCTCCCCTTATCATGAAGGCCATTGTCAGCACAGTGCTGTTGCAGGAAGAAGCCGTAGGCCGCGAAGTATTTGCTTACATCGATGACATCTATGTCAACGAAGATATAGTGCCCACGACCCGCGTCAGAGAACATTTAGCACAGTTTGGGTTGAAGTGCGAGGACCCAGAACGGTTGGAGGATGGTGCATGGATGCTGGGATTGGCGATCGGGATGGAACGCGGTAAATTGCGGTGGAAGCGAGGTAGTATAGTTCCAGAAGCTTCCAGTGTCATCACGCGACGGACAGTGCTCTTTTGTGGGAGGCTTCTCGGGCACCTCCCGGTGTGCAGTTGGCTTTGTGTGGCTTGCGGAATACTCAAGAGGAGAGAAAGTTCGGTCACAAAGGGCTGGGATTATGAGCCAAGAGACACCTCTTCCAGTGTATGATGTTCGATACCGTGGAATCTGTGAAACTGGATGATCCAGCCCATGGGGATTGGTGCGTGGACAGCAAGGAGTTGAACGTGTGGATCAATGCCAGTTCCCTAGCAACCGGAGTAGCCTTGGAGAGGCACGAGACAGTACTGGAGGATGCTTGTTGGCTGCAACCTGAAAATGATGCCCAACACATCAACTTAGCCGAACTGGATGCCATATTGAAAGGCATCAATCAGCCTCTCCAGGGGCAGGGCAAGGTGCTACATGTGAAGACAGATTCTGTGTGCATGTATCACTGGGTATCGGACACACTGACTGGAAAAGCACGAGTCCGTACCAAGGCAACAACCGTGATGCTTATCAGGAGGCGGCTGAGCACAGTCAAGGAGCTCATGGAGAAGTATGAGCTGACCATGGACATGACGTTGGTTCCGTCGACTCGGAACATCGCCAACCAACTGACATGGGTACCACAGCACTGGTTTGAGGCGATAAAGAAGGAGAAAGGAGTCGAACCACTGATAGGCACAGTCCATGTAAAGGAGCTGGATGCACAGAAGCAGTGGACACCCGGGAGTGCGGCACACCACCTATTTTGTCAGGAGAATTTGCCCAACGATAACAAAGGCAGCCGTTAAGTCCACCATACGGATGTGTGAGGAATGCCAGTCCATAGACCCAGCACCAATCCACTGGGAAAAGGGAAAGCTGGAGGTGAACAGGAACTGGCAGAGGTTAGGAATGGACATCAAACATTACGGTGCCCGCCATTTCCTAACGCTCACAGACTGTGGCCCATCGCGTTTCTCTATTTGGAAGCAGTTAGCGAGGCAGGACTCGGCAACAGTGATTTGCCAGTAGGAGTCAGTAGTCCTCGAGTGTGGCCCACCGCACAAAATCCTTACGGACAATGACACAGCCTTCTGCAGCAAAGATTTCCAAGTTTTTACACATGAGTGGAGAATTCACTTATGATTCCCTTGCACATACGCCCCAGCTGGGAATGGCATAGTGGAGCGATGTCACCGCACGGTGAAACGAATTGTGGCCAGGATGAGCTGTCCCATACAGGAGGCTGTCTACTGGTATAACATCACACCCAGAGATGACGTATCACCCTCCACTGCACCTGCCAACGGGATCTATCGGTACGAAGTTAGGGTGAAGGAAGCTAATGCTGCGACAGCGTCCTCAGGTCCCTAGCACAGCTCTTACCAAGTAGGAGATTGCGTGTGGGCCAAGGCGCCGCAGAGTCGGTGTACCACGAAGTTTGGCAGGGGTGAGGTGACATCATAATTAGCCCATAGTCAATTCTGGTGGACGGGATACCCTGCCACGTAAAGTATTTGCGCCCACGCCACTGTGTCACCACATCGGAGGAAGACTCCGACAGCACAATGTCCTCTGAGAGAGGGATGGAGTGTCTGATGCATGACAATGAAGATACTGAGTCAGACAATGCACCCGTGGAAAAAGCAGAAGCTGGACCTCCATCCCCGCCTTTGCGAAGAAGTACCTGATGAAAGTGCCCGCTGCCAGACTGTCATCTTTGTGATCATGAGATCAAGGGGGAGTGTGGTGAGAGAAACCATGCACGTAGTGGTTCAAAGCGTGCACGACTGTGTTTGGCATGTAGAATGAGATCAGGGGCGATTGGGAAGATTGAACTCACATCCTCCTGATCGTGAGTCGTGGCCTGTGTGCGATGGAGCGAATGTTAGTGTCACTATTTAAAACCTGTTTTTAACACACAGTACAGTTGCGTTTTTGAGTTTTGTGATGAAGGCAGTGACATACAACACGAGCGAGGAAGTAACTACGAGAGATGAAAAATTTGTTGGGCTGCTAAGATTTTGTTGAGTGAGTGAAGGAAGAAGAGAAGAAACGGATTATCCACATTGCATGAAAGGAATTACTGGTATCGAATGAACGGGCTCCAGTTGAAGAGAAATTATAAAAATAATACTATATAACAGCAAAAGCAAAATATAACTTGACACATATTCTATGTTTCTGATCTTTGCATTAACTTTTTGGGAAAAACACCTTAAGCGCTGGTTGTTGTTTTTTTCAACTGACACCGCTTCAGTTAGGGACTTCAATCTTAGGTGGTGGTGTTTTTTAAGCTATCACTGTCTAACATTTTTTTAAGGCAGGAGGCTGGGACAAAACTCTGTGAATTCTTTGTTCTTTCAGTAGTTCAGACCTACAAACAGATAATACCATTTATATATTGGAGATGTTGGCTATAAAATTGTTTTTTTAACAGATTAGTACAGAGAAGATTGTAGTGTATTTGACTTTTTGGACCCTTTGTTCCCAATTCAAATTAATTGTTGCTTGATTGACAGCTGCGCTAGAAAATAAAATAAAACAAACACCTTAAAATTCCCAATGAAAGAAAAACATGTGAATCCCATTTTTTTCTTTTCCCATCTTCATTAGTTTCTTCTTAACGCACCCCCTGTCTCTCTCTTTCTTTCTCTTTCTTTCTCTTTCTCTCTTTTTCTTTCTCTCTTTTTCTCTCTCCTTCTCTCTTTCTCTCTTTTTCTCTCTTTCTCTCTTTCTCTCTCTTTCTTTCTCTTTCTTTCTCTTTCTCTCTCTTTCTTTCTCTTTCTTTCTCTTTCTCTTTCTTTCTTTCTCTTTCTTTCTCTTTCATCCTTAATTCTTAAATAACCTGTCTTCCTTTGTGTCAACCTCAATGGGGAAATCTCACCCAACTTGAATCTTTCATAAAACCTTAGAAGTGATATTTTCAAAGGAGACATGGATGTTATCTACTTAAAGGTAAGAAAAGTCCAGTTATTTTGTAAGATTTTATTTCTTGTGAATTTATAACAATTTCATGGTTAAAATTTTATTGATATTTTGATATAATGAAATTATGAAATTTTATTGATATTTTGATATAATGAAATATATTAAATTAGAAAGACTAACAAAATTAAATAAGAACATATATAAAAAGATTACATTTATTTTGATTATATTTTAATATACTGGAGAATAAAATAATAATATTAGAGATCAATAATACCAAGTAATTATTTATTAAACCTGGTTTTGTTAACACCAGTATACAAATTAATCACACCATATAATGTGTAAATCATTACTTCTTAGTGATATATAAGACACATTGCAGGATTTTAAACACAGTAATAAAAAGGACTGTTGTGAGGCAAATCTAACTCAGATTTTCATAGACATTGTTAATAAATAAGATTTCTTCTATGTATTAATGATTTAGACAATAAATACTCATTGATAAAACTTACACATTTCCTGAGGGTATTGTGATGTAAGTAGTGTCAATTACAAACATTGAATCTCCATTATAATAAGATATAAAATTGTACTAAACGATAATGTGTGAGTGTGTGTGTGTATATATATATAAGAATGGAAAGGGAATTGAATCGACAATATGAGGAAAAAATGAGTAAAAGAAAAGAAATGTAGATGGATAAAAATGAATTTTATCGATATCCCTTTTAATCGATATCACTTACACATGTGTTTCGGTCCGTTTATCAAAATGTATACGGATTTACGCTATTATTATTATTAAAATAATCAGATGGAGTTGAAATGATGATAATAATAATGATAGGAAAAATGTAAAAATATTCCATCGTAAAAAATCTCTCTGTGTACGGAATATTTTTACATTTTTCCTATCATTATTATTATCATCATTTCAACTCCATCTGATTATTTTAATAATAATAATAGCATAAATCCGTATACATTTTAATAAACGGACCGAAACACATGTGTAAGTGATATCGATTAAAAGGGATATCGATAAAATTCATTTTTATCCATCTACATTTCTTTTCTTTACTCATTTTTTCCTCATATATATATATATATATATATATATATATTATTGTTATTACTATTTTCATTGAAGATAGTTTTCACTGAACAAATGGACTTGTCACTGTTACCAGTACATTTTTCCACCATCTCTTTTGTGGCTTGTTAAACATTTTAAAAACTTTTTTTTAAACTTGCTAAAAACAATTTCTTTCACAAGAACTTTTTCTCCTGATGATGACCAAAGATCGAAATTAGATGAGAACAATTAAAAAAGAAATAATATAAAAGAAATATCTCTATTTGTCTTATTCCTTTTTATGTCATATATATATATATATATATATATATATATATATATATATATAAAAAAAGAATATCTGAAAAAAGGCATACATTGGAATATCAGCTGGAATATGGAAGCAAAGATTCTATTTACTCACCCAACTCTAAGAACCATTAACTACAAAATTGTAAATATAGATATAAGTAAAGTAAGTAAAGTCGTCGGGGCGGCCTAAAGTCGGTATTAGCCAATCAGCAAGGGAGTCTATCCCCTTTTCACTTGCTCTAGACCAAGGAGATTATTTTAGCGTCTGATGTGGAGTGCCACACCTACCTTCAGCTCCTTATTTACCGCACAGATCCCTGTGCTATTCATATGCTGAGTTGGCGAGGACCGGTATCGAACTAAGAACCTTGTGATTTCTAGCCGAACGCTCTACTGACTGAGCTAACCCAGCCCATGAATATAGATATAACATATATTAATTCCTAACCTCTTGGCATGAAATAACCCCAAACAGGTTGATATGCCATTAAAATCTACCCACCAAGCAGCCAACTCTAGGAAACTAAACTAGACTTTCAAAACAATTCTGGAAACTAAAATAAAATAACCTCCCCACCCTTACAATCATTGAAAAGCAAATAAATTGCAAACTCACCCCCCCCCACTAATTCTAAAAAACAAATGTAACCTCTGCTTAAAAGAAGAAAAAAAAACAATCTCCATCATTAAATATAAAAAACAGCAATATATTGTTATTGTTATTAAATTAATGGAACATGATAATTTTCAAGTGTTGCCCTTCCTAGAATAAATTCATGCTCACATTGGATGCCTTTTTTTTTGTCTGTGTGTGTATATATGGGTAAATAGTAAGGCAGACTTAGCTCTTTAATCTTGGCTATGTAACCAGTCTAGGAGTAGGAAAACTGAATTCAAACCAGTTGAACTCTGCTTAAGAAATTAACCTTGTGTCGCATCCTGCTTGTGGGAAGGTGTTGGTAAATAAATAATATATATATATATATATATATATATATTATTTATATCTTCCTTTTTCCCTTTTCTCTACTTAAAACATTCTCCTGTCTATAGCATATCACATTGTTCTCTTTCCTTTATTTTTCTTGCCACCGTCGTTATCATCGACTTCATCCTTGCATAATAATTGTTTCTACTCTCTTCCTATTAACAGTAAATAGCAAATTTGTTTTATGTTCCCTAACATATTTAAATACTCATTTTGATTTGACTAAAACAACAATTTTAATTAGAAAATCACTATAATGACTTTATTTACAAATTAATAAATTAACCACCAACAAATCACACATACGTATAATTTCTATTTAAAAAAAAAAATAAATAAATAAATAAAATCCCTCATGCTTTGAAAATTTAGAATTCCTCAAAACTTCTCTCCGCGTCAAAATCATTCGCATGCAATATGACGTCATTAACCATTTTTTCTTGACTGCGTTTGAATGTGATTTTTAAAAAAAGTTATTTTTTCGAACATTTCAAAGATTTTCCGCTTTTCCAATGAATTTCATTTAAAAAAAATAAGGATTTACTCTGATGAAGGTTGATTTTTCTTTGTGTGCAGAACATTTTTACATTTTTTCTATTATTATTATTTCATTTCATTTGGTTATTTAAAAATAATGATAGTTTGAATAATGTACACATGGATAAACTCCTGACCGAAACACATGTAAGTAAAATTGATTAAAATATCCTATTTTATCCTTTCTATACTTTCTTTCCTTTATTTATTTTTTCAACATATATATATATATATATATATATATATATAATAAATAAGTAATCCACAGACATGTGTTTCGAAGTATCACTTCTAATCAATGTGGTTATACATTAACAGCTACCCCTGGCTGGGTTTGAGACCCGAATGAACTTTTGTTCGCCAATACTCTTACCCGTACGGCCAGAGGCAGCTGTCAAATATAGGAGAATATTTAATCGCTACATTTCTAAGCGGAAATGAATTCACTAGAGGCCTCAAACATTTGTAAACAATGCGAGGGTTAGCTACACGCCAGAATGGTGAATCTGCAACTAAATCCCTATTCAAAGTACTCGACCAAAGTGGGAGTATATATATAATAAATAAGTAATCCACAGACATGTGTTTCGAAGTATCACTTCTCATCAGTGTGGTTATACATTAACAGCTAATGTCCACACACTCACCCTTCTAATAACAGCCTTCAATATGGCTGGGGCAGGGCCGGTGCAAATGATTTGCCACCCTAGACAAATCTTTACACACACACCTGCTTCAAAGTTTTGATAAGCTAACATAGTTACAGTACAATGTTATTTCTAATTCTCCAACACCATTTATAAAATATTTCATTTTGTGGTTTTATTACTTCATCCGTGTAAATAACCAATTATTCTTATTACATTAACTCAATAAATCCTTGACATAAATGTCAATGAAACAATTTTAGTTATTTTTTTTTATTCTAGGATGATATTTAAAGAATTACATATCATAGATATTTAGCTCATTCCAACCTCCTGCAAATTATGAACGGCTATATTATATCACTTTGAATAGACATGAAGTTTGAAATAAGAAACTTCTGAGTTGAAACAAATTATTGGTTGGACAGTTTATTAAATTGACATCTTAAGTCATAAGAATAGAAAAAGCTTAATGGAAAATGATTGGAATAATTTCAACATTAAAAAATTGTTTCCACTGAAAACCTATACAATCACCTATACAATATTTTATTAGCAGGACCTGTGGAAATACCACAGTATGATAATTTAATTATTACAACATTTGATATGTTTACTTAAGAGCTATTGCAAAATAGTTCAATATGAGAAAGTGTAATAATCTTGATTTAACTCTCTCTCTCTCTCTCTCTCTCTCTCTCTCTCTCTCTCTCTCTCTCTCTCTCTCTCTCTCTCTCCTTTTCTTTTCCTCTTTTCATTATGTTTGATTCAAACAGATTAGTATTATCACTTCTGTGCACTCACTCCCTCTCTCTATCTTTCTTATATTTTTTTCTGTGTAGCAATGTCACTTTTCTTCCCTTTCTTTCTTTATAATAAAAATGGAATGGTCCACTACTTAGCTGAGGTGACAAAACTCATAAGAAATAAAAATTCGGTGGATTAGCAATACCAGATAATCAGGATTTACATTTTTACATTTCATCTTGGATGATTTAGGCGGTCTCATTTTTAACCAGAGAGTGTTGCAAGATGATAACAGTCATAGAATTAAGGAACCCAAGTATTGATATAGAAATTGAAAGTTGAAATAATTTCAACTGACACAGCCACATTAAAAAATTGTTTCCATTAAAACCTTAATACAATCACCTATTAATATTTTATTAACTTAAAGAGATAACATCTATGATATATTGAAAAATGAAAATTATTTGTTTAATTAAAGTCCCCAAAGTGACATTAAAATTTGATTTTTTTTCCTGTTCAATTGAACAAGTGAAATTCCAACAAGTTGAGTATAAATAACACTAGGACAAATTTTGGACATAATTTCTGTTGAGTTTGATTTTTTCATTTTAATGAGACTAAAATTGGCATGCTAATTTCAAAACCACACTCAGTTTTCTTCTATCATGTCCAGTTTTTTCCTTACAGTCTTCTCTCCAAATTTTTGCAACCAAGCAAGGTTATCCTGTTACTCAAAAAGTCGATGCAATAGAGAAAAACTGAGGTAATATTTGGATTCAGAGTCCAAACGTTACTCAAAAAAGTGTCAGATCTAACTCAACAAAAATTGTGTTGCCCAGTGTAATGTTTTATTATTTTCTAAATATTTGTAAATTTTTAAACATTCCATAAAATAATCACTAATTTGTTAGATGCTGTATTTTTTATGGTTTTTGAGAAAAATTGAGGTTATCGCTCAAAAAATTGATGAGATATATTTGATATAGAAAAAACTAGGGTCATTTTTGGATTCAAAGGTCAAAGATAGTCAAAAACAAGTGTCAGATCCAACTCCATGAAAATTGTGTGTCCCCCCCCCCCGTGTAATTCTTAATCAATTTTTGTTTGGAGACTCACCCCCCCCCCCCGCGCCACTGACGCCAAAGAGAATAAAGTCATAAATCCATTTGGAACATTATCTGCCAGTTTTTTTTCTTCCAGATGAATAAAATATCTTTTAGTGATGCCCTCTTCTTAGTTATGCTAGGTTTAAACTTCAGAGGTTAGGGAAGGGGGGGAGGTCTCAACTTCTCTGGCAATAAGTGAGGGGTTAGTAAAGTGGGGAGAAGGCTTCCTCAGATGTTAACCTTTAAGTCAATGCACCCCCCCCCAGTTTTCCAGACCATCAAAGATAAAGATGATATTAAAACAATCTTCAACTGTCTACCCATACCCCATACCCCTCCTAACATCCTGCTCTAACATCGCCACCACCACGGATGTTTTCCCTTCATTTTTAATTGTATCCTAGTTTGGCTTGAATTTGTGGTGCTCCCATATGTTGGCACCCTAGGTGTAACACCTGTCATAGGCAGAGGTAGTCATATACTAAGCTTAGCTTAGTTTGGTACAAGGCCAATAGGGTTAGAATTAAATTAATAATGATTTACTAACCCTTTTAGTTGCTTAGTTTGATGGCTGAGGTAGTTGAATTTTCTTTCTAATAAAAGTCAGTGTTATAACTTCCCCAGACAGTTAATAGGTTAGCAGTAATGAACAAATTGTTTTACAGATTAAATAGTTATTGCCACTACTACCAGGAACAGTCCATTAAGTTGAGGTGTTTGCCTGTTCCACTACCCAATAGTTAACAATCTGTGACAGTCATTTCTAGGCTGCAGGTTCAATCCTGGTCAAGGGTGAGAGTAATATAGAATAATAATTAACACTTTTCATTTTGTTTCTTTTTGGGATTTCAATTTCTTCCATGAAAACTCTTTTGGACAATTGATTAACGTCTTTCAAGATGATAACATTAAAAAAAATGTTAGAAAACTTGAAAACAATATGGATTCTATTATTTTTTTAACCAAATTTGTTTGAAAATTTATTTTTAAAAAGATTTTAAAATTTAAGCAGCCAAATTGAATTCCTAGACACCAGATAATTTTTAATTTGTTTTAAAACCATTTCTTCTTGACGCATAATTTCAGATTTTTTGGTTTCATCCATCAGAAAAATTTGTTGCTTATTTTTTTTATTTTTTTTATTTTTTCTCCAAAAGATTTCAAGAAATTTTCCAAAATGGAGATTTGAAAGGGTTAAACATTTGTTCCTCTTAAATTTGAATTTTTAAACATTTTTTTTTTTTTTTTTAATAAGATTCATGTTCAAAATTTTTTGTTTTTTTTTAGAATTTTCTCAACCAAATGTCTTCCCTTAAGTCCAAGTTCTTCCTGGTTCTTTACATCTTGGGAATTGTCCTTGTGGCTGACCTCAGTCTATTACAGAGCAAATTGTTCCAATCATTACAAATTGGAAAGACGCCACTTCCACCATGTCCTGAGATTTCTCCACATTTGGGTAAGACAACTTTTAACTTAAAAGAAATATTGCAAATGCATGTTGTGTTTAACTAAAATACACTGGTTTGATTTATTTAATGGCATATTAACCCCTTATGGGTTATTTACTGCCAAGATTTGATTCGTTTGTAAATGATTGTAATTATAATTATTTATACTAGCAAATATATGCACCCTCCGGGTGCAAGTATTTAAGTTTTAATGTAATAAAATATTGTATTAAATTATGAAAGGCTAATGAAACTAAATAAGAATACAGATAAAAAGATTTGAAACAGAGGGAGTATAATAAAAGATTTGAAACAGAGGGAGTAAATAATAAAAAATGGAACAACTGAAACTTACTCTTCCATCACTCTCGTCTTTCATTGTTATTTTTCTAATTTAAGTAATTTAGTTTAAAAGAGGAAGTAAAGAATAAAATGAGTCAGTTAATGGAT
>JALAJA010001737.1:0-24520 GCA_023376005.1 Doryteuthis pealeii | reverse complement strand
CCATGAGATTTTTTTTTTTCCGCTCTCTCTCAGGTTTCATCAGGACTATTTATAGGAAAAGCAAAGATGATTCCATTCTCATTAAATTAGGTACTATATTGAAAACTAAACTTTCTTTTGTTTTCAATGTATATTTACAGCTCTATTGTCAATTTTTAAAAATGTTGCTATTGTACTTGTATTGATTTGATAAGTTTATTTTTCTGTTCAGCTATTATTTTTTCAGAGAAACAATTAATGCTTTATTCATAAATACACTAACAAAATTGTCTCTTATCCCATCCCCAACTATTTCTACTAAAATGGTGTATGTTAGTCATAATATTGTTCATCATATATAATTATATTATATATAGGTCCATCTGCCCTGTTGGCGAGGGCAGAAGAATACACCTGCAGAGGGATAAAAATCCCTAACAGTGGGGCCACTTGTTGCCCATGATATGGCGACCGTGTAATGCATAACGAATGAATCTTGTGGTGGCCACTCCTCCGACTGCGAGCACCCCCATTAGCCCTTACTTAGGAACCTTATAACAAGCAGTCAGAGAGGCGCAATTTCGTTCTTGTGATCATTCACAGACTGGGTTGCACATGCTAGCTGTAGCACCCCTATATGTATTGTTAAACGTGCAAAACCCTCAACCCTTTTTATCATATATGGTGGTGAGAGTACTCTTAAGTTTATGCACCACTTTAAACCTCTGAAACAATCCTCTCAGTGCATAAACCTAATTTGAAGATCCTTTATTGCCATTACCGCCCAGCCCTTCTGACTTGGAAATTGATAGTACCTATTAGGTCCTATCCATAGGTTAAATAGATATAAAAAAAAATGTGTTTTAGAAATAAGAGTTTTAAAAAAAGAATTGATACACAAGGATGAATAAAATCAAACGTTTTTGGATAAAATAACCCAAACAAGGGTTGACATGCCATAAAATCCAACCAACTGACAAATCAAAGAGTTCCATTTAAAATGTTGTACGTGTCTCCTGGAAGTTGTGAATTCAAACTTCCATGACACAAGATATGATAAGACACCTGAAAGAAAGGAAGATGAGTGATGCTCCGATAGCTTTTTTTAATTTAGTGCATTCTGGGACACACATATTTGCTTTTGAATGAGCCCCCGAACAAATTTATGGGTCCCAAACTAAAGTTCTTAATAATTGTTAGGTGTCATATTTTATGATCTGGCGGAAACAACTCAAAGTCATCATCCCTATCCACCCATCCTGGAATTCACAAATAAAAAAATGAGAATAGGAGAAAAATACAAACAACTCATTGGGATGCATGATATGATTACTGCGTCCTTATGAAGCACGGACACAGACATGTACCTATCAGCATTCCTGAAGATGGATATATCTCCAAAATGGTTAGGTGATAAAAGACCTGTGGTGGTAGAGAATACTGGTGTCTGAAAGATTCGGCCTGTTAGAACACTTGACAGTCACGCCCAGCAGGGTGAAAACTGCCCCGTCTCTCAATGGTTGGTAGGTGCGACGAGGCGAACTATTAGGGATGGGTGGTTGAGTGGTCTGTACGGTAACACTCACTTGCCCTAACATGTGCTTAGATGGGTAGTGGAGATGGCCGAACCAATATCATCTGGTCATATCAAGTTCTAGCACCTATATGAGTCCCGACCATACCAACTATGACAGCAACCCACCTGCTGGGAGCTATATACGAGGTATGTGAACTAGTTTGGGAAACAAAATTCTAGGTAATAAAGAAACAAAAAAAAATGTAGTAAAATTCTGGTTAGGCAAGGCCCCGAGCAGAATACTCAACACCAGAACCTCCGACAAGACGAAGACACAAGATTCAATCTTAAGCAGAGTAAATAGGTTCAATTCAGAATCTTCTCCTAGACTGTTGCCTATGCATGTGCCCCAGAGAACTCTGGCAACATCCACCAGATCGAAACCATACACACACGCCAGGTCCGACTTATAAATACAAGTTATGTGTGTAAAATAAGAAATAAAGTTTTATTAACAGGACCGTGACATAGTAGGATAAGGATCAGTGTTAACAAATCAGGGATGACAGGAATAAAGACAGCATGTTGGTTTTTTTGTTTTTGAATATAGGTGAATAAGTTTCTCTTGCTTACATAATACCAGAAGTTGATGGATGAATACTTAAATCCGGTAAATTGTACCATAATCAACATCTATCTTCTTCGACTGTCAGTCTCTGCTCTCATAACGTACTAGCTATTGAATAGAGTATATAATCTTTACATTATAACTATCCATCATTCCGGAGGTAGCACATGCCCCAGACACCAAATCTGCTAGCTTGTCGTGTATAAGGCCTCTGGCATTTAACCGAACTCTCAGTTAGTACTACCTCTCACTTCCGCCTAAATAAAATCGTTTATGGCAAGGTAGTCAATTCCTTAAATGATTAAGTGGCTGCTGTAGTTCATGACCTGGGTACTAAGTGTACATCATGACATTTGCAACATCACACCCTTTACTTAGACTAGAAAAGCTCGTCTCTGGAGAGGCCTCATCCACATTCAGCACTCTTCTAGAAGCTCTAGTCTCCTCACAGTACAATAGCTCATTTGCCTCTCCTCATCTCTTAGTGGTAGCTCCTCCCCCGCTTCATTATCTCATAATGTTTCTATATTGACTCCTCTATGGGCAAATCACACACGCATCCTTTTTCTATTCAGAACTCTTAAGATAATTGTCACAGAGGCTAAGGCCTCTGAAGCTATTAGAAATGTGCCTTGGATGAGGATTGCGGCTCACCAGTATTAATCTTTATTTACTTATAGCACTCCCAGATTTCTCATCCATAAGTATTTCATAGAAAAAGCTATAATATATAAATAAACTAAAAATATTTCGTTATGATTATATATATATAATATATATATAAGAAAAAAAGATTTGGCCATTAAATAACCCACAAGGGTTGATATGCCATTTAAACCAAACAACATAACAAACCATGAAATATATTGATAAGACCTGTGGTTAACCAAGAAAAGTGTACCTTAAAAACATTAGGAGCGCTTGGGGGGGTATATTATGTCTATCATCGTAGGAAATGAATTAGCAACACAAGTTCAAAGATATTGAAGATTAAAGATATTTTCTATAATTTTGGAAAGATTCATTCTAGATTAGATGACATGCAACTTATTTTTTTCCTACATTAACTAGTTGCATAAGAAAAGCTCAGTACAGATTTCAATACTGTCTGGTTCATTTCTTAGTAGGTGGGAGAATGGAAGCTATCATTATGTATACATGGGTGGTGTGTTTAATGTCTTCATTTTGTGTGACTCATGTTAGTGGGATGAACTGACACAGTCTGGCATTATTACCTTGCCATTTCATTTATCAGGTGACACCTTTTGGTTAATCCTTATTGTGCTACAGCATATAACCCCTCAATGTTCAAATCCTCAACCAATTGAGCTACTCTTTAGCTGTACTCGAGGCCCTCCTTCATCAACAAATTCCTTCCTGCTCTGTATACAACATTTTTTTAAATTCTTTACTTCTTTTAAGTCCTACTGTCTTAATTCCCACCAACATGTTAAAGAAATAATATATATTATATAATAAAGTCTATCACTAATAGGTGGCACAGATATAAGATAATTTTATTAAAAAAAAAAAAAAAAAAGGAAGGCTGTAGAATGGATCAGCTGAAATATGCTGGTAACAGTCTCAAAAAACATAAATTTCGAAAGATATTGCCTGAAGGGGTGGGAAAATTAAATAAATAAAATAAAACGTTTAATTTTTTAAAGAATTAATTACTTACTTAAAATCATCATATTTACTCCACTCCATGAGTGGAGTAAATTAAAACATTGTTTTGTTTTATGACAGTAGGGACCTTCAAAACATTGCAAAAATATCTGATTTAATTATTCAGATCTTTAGTGAAAATTTTAAATTGCTAAGAATAAAATATATATTTCCTTGGATTTCATAAAATTAAATAAGGGGAGGGGGGTTGACCTAGTAAAAAAAATATTTCCCCTAATATATTTTAGCAAAAACTACTTTAAACATAAATTCATTCAAGGTGAATAAGTATCAAATTTTCATGAAAATTTTGACAATTGATTTTTCATAGAATTTTAATGTTTTTATGTAGTAATGATACTGACTATAAATTAAATACTCATTGATAAACTTATTTAATTCCTGAAAAGACTGTGACATAAGCAGTGACGTAGTTTCGGTTACAGACAAATAGAGACCTAATATCTATTATAATAGATTAGATAAGAACACTTGAAACCATATAACTGTGTACAAATTATTTGTATTGACATTTTGGTATTATAACTTCTGAGAGGTTGATATGTTGTTAAATAAATGAACCCAAACCTAACAAGATGAAAATTCAAATCTAAATGAATCATTGTGTAATAAGAGGTTATAATGTAGGAAAGTCAGTTGAGTGGCCTATTGTTAGTATCACCTGAATTGCAAAGGAGCCTATCCCCTTTTTGCTAGTTCTAGCACCAGGGAGATTGTTTTTGCTGATTGGCTTGATCACCACACCTACTGTCACGTCCGAGATGCTTTACTGCATAGATCAGATTACCCAAGATGTGCTACTCATGCACTTAGTTGATGGGGACTGGTATTTAACTCTGAACCTTGGATTCCTAGGTAGATGCTCTACTGACTGAGCTAAACTGGCTTATGCTTAAAATGGACAAACTGTGATAGAAACTCATACAATTAAAAATAATAAATTAATGCCCACTTTTTGATTTGTCATGTAACTTGTGCATTTTTGAAAGTTTTTATCAAAATTTCTAACAGTTACCTGGGATTTAAAAAGTCAAATTATAATCTCTTATCTATATTTATATACAGATTGATAAAAATAATTTTTCTATATATTGTTTTATTATCTTTATTCTTTATATATCTTGTTTTTTTAAATTATTATCTTTCTTCTTCTTTGTATTTTACTTTGTTTTATATATGTTTTATCCTTTATAAATTTGTTTTATTTTTTAATGTTTGTTTTTCAAAATTAATTTTTTAATATATCATTGATTTATACCCTTATTATATTTTTTATTTAGCTTTTCTTATGGAAAATGAAGGATAACATTTTTTTACCCACCCTCTCTTGGACACATAGGGTGTGGATTTATTGAACTTTGGTCTTTGCTTGTCTCCACCAATTTTCCTTTATAAAAAAGACATGTTACTCAGTTGTTGTACAAACAAACATACATACAGAATCTTTTTTATTTGTATATCTATCTATATATATATATATATATATATAATAATTTTTGGTTTACTATTTATCTGCATTATTTGGACCATTGTCCTCATCTTCATTGTTATCTGTACAACGTTTCGGCTGATATTGCCCTCCGGTCTTCTTCAAGGTATACTTTTCAGACTTCAGGGAACCTTCTTTTCGGACTCGGGGAACTTCTTGTCATAATCAGGAGCCATCATGAACTTTGAACCCAACCCTTTATTCAGTCCATGGGGGTATCCTGTTCTCATTCCGCTAACCATAGCGGGTAGAGGCGTTTTAAGCTGTGTTAATTATTATTCTATGTTACTGCTGCTTCTTGATCAGGATTGAACCTGCAATCTAGAGATAACTGTCACTTAGAACTGTCTTAACCTAACTGCTTTATCCACTAGTCCATGTGTTTCCCAAGTCGAGAAGTAATACCGGAATAAGGCCGGAGGGCATATTGTCCGAAATTTGTTGTACAGATAACAATGAAGATGAGGACAATGGTCTGAATAATGCAGATAATAGTAATCATCAAGCCTCATCTCAAACATTCAGAGAAATTGTTTGGTTTATTTATTTAATGGCATATCAATTTTCTATGGGTTATTTAAAGCTGAAATTTGATAATTTGTAAATGTTTGATTATAATCATAACTATATTTTCAACATTCCATTGCACTATTTATCTATTAACCATTTTTTGCACCTATTTATATGATATGAAGTATTCCTATCTAATACAAATTTGTATTGTTTTAAGTGTTTTTATCTAATCTTATTATAATGGAGATGTGTGTCTGTCTGTAACCTAAACTGTATCAGTACCCAAGTCACAATTCCCTTAGTTATTTACGTCACATTCTCATGATTTTATTTTTTTATTTAAACCTCAATTATTAATAAAATTGTTTTACATTATTAATACTGTTGGCCTTATCTACTTACTGATAACAATGCAATTGTATTTATATATACAACAAAAATGGCGGTTTACTGTGTTAGCGGGATGGCTAATTTGCATATTGATATTGAAAATTTGATTTTAATAAATGTGATTGGTATTATTGATTCTGATTGTTTAGATTTATCCTGAGATTTTTGCTCATATTCATTAAGATAAAACCAAACAATCAGAAATCAATAATACCAATCACATTTATTAAAATCAAATTTCAATATCAATATGCAAATTAGCCATCCCGCTAACACAGTAAACCGCCATTTTGTTGTATATATAAATACAATTGCATGTTATCAGTATGTAGATAGGCCAACAGTATTAATAATGTAAAACAATTTTATTAATAATTGAGGTTTAAATAAAAAATAAAATCATGAGAATGTGACGTAAATAACTAAGGGAATTGTGACTTGGGTACTGATACAGTTTAGGTTACAGACAGACACACAATCTCCATTATAATAAGATTAGATAAAAAACACTTAAAACAATACAAATTTGTATTAGATAGGAATACTTCCATCATATAAATAGGTGCAAAAATGGTTATAGATAAATAAGTGCAATGGAATGTTGAAAATATAGTTATGATTATAATCAAACATTTACAAATTAATCAAATTTCAGCTTTAAATAACCCATAGAATTGATATGCCATTAAATAAATAAACCAAAACAATTTCTCTGAATGTTTGAGATGAGGCTTGATGATTACTATTATCTGCATTATTCAGACCATTGTCCTCATCTTCATTGTTATCTGTACAACATTTCGGACAATATGCCTCCGGCCTTTATTCCGGTATTACTTCTCGGACTTGGACACATGGACTAGTGGATAAAGCAGTTAGGTTAAGACAGTTCTAAGTGACAGTTATCTCTAGATTGCAGGTTCAATCCTGATCAAGAGCAGCAGTAACATAGAATAATAATTAACACAGCTTAACGCCTCTACCCCAGCTATGGTTAGCGGAATGAGAACAGGATACCCCCATGGACTGAATAAAGGGTTGGGTTCAAAGTTCCATGATGGCTCCTGATTATGACAAGAAAGTTCCCCGAGTCCGAAAAGAAGGTTCCCTGAGTCTGAAAAGTAATACTTGAAGAAGACCGGAGGGCATATCAGCCGAAACGTTGTACAGATAACAATGAAGATAGGACAATGGTCCAAATAATGCAGATAATAGTAAACCAAAACAATTTCATATTATATATATATATATATATTATAGATAGATATACAAATAAAAGAAAGATTCTGTATGTATGTTTGTTTGTACAACAACTGAATAACATGTCTTTTTATAAAGGAAAATTGGTGGAGACAAGCAAAGACCAAAGTTCAATAAAATCCACACCCTATGTGTCCAAGAGAGGGGGGGTAAAAAAATGTTATCCTTCATTTTCCATAAGAAAAGCTAAATAAAAATATAATAAGGGTATAAATCAATGATATATTAAAAAAATTAATTTTGAAAAAAACAAACATAAAAAATAAAACAAATTATAAAGGATAAAACATAATAAAAAACAAAAGTAAAAATACAAAGAAGAAGAAAGATAAATAATTTAAAAACAAGAATATTAAAGAATAAAAGATATAAAACAAATATATAGAAAATTATTTTTATCAATCTGTATATAAATATAGATAAGAGATTATATTTGACTTTTTAAATCCCAGGTAACTGTTAGAAATTTTGATAAAAACTTTCAAATGCACAAGTTACATGACAAACAAAGTGGGGCATTAAAATTTATTATTTTTAATTGTATGAGTTTCTATCACAGTTGTCATTTTCAGCATAAGCCAGTTTAGCTCAGTCAGTAGAGCATCTACCTAGGAATCACAAGGTTCAGAGTTAAATACCAGTCCCCATCAACTAAGTGCATGAGTAGCACATCTTGGGTAAATCTGATCTATGCAGTAAAGCATCTCGGACCTGACAGTAGGTGTGGTGATCAACCACAGCAAAAACAATCTCCCTGGTGCTAGAATAGCAACAAAAAAGGGGATAGGCTCCTTTGCAATTCAGGTGATACTAACAATAGGCCACTCAACTGACTTTCCTACATTTATACTCTTATTACACAATGATTCATTTAGATTTGAATTTTCATCTTGTTAGGTTTGGTTCATTTATTTAACAGCATATCAACCCTCTCAGAAGTTATTTAATACCAAAATGTCATACAAATAATTTGTACACAGTTATATGGTTTCAAGTGTTCTTATCTAATCTATTAATAATAGATATTAGGTCTCTATTTGTCTGTAACCGAAACTACGTCACTGCTTATGTCACAGTCTTTTCAGGAATTAAATAAGTTTATCAATGAGTATTTAATTTATAGTCAGTATCATTACTACATAAAAACATTAAAATTCTATGAAAAATCAATTGTCAATTTTCATGAAAATTTTGATACTTATTCACCTTGAATGAATTTATGTTTAAAGTAGTTTTTCCTAAAATATATTAGGGGAAATATTTTTTTTTACTAGGTCAACCCCCTCCCCCTTATTTAATTTATGAAATCCAAGGAAAATATATTTATTCTTACAATTTAAAAATTTTCACTAAAGATCTGAATAATTAAATCAGATATTTTTAGCAATGTTTTGAAGGTCCCTACTGTCATAAAACAAAACAATGTTTTAATTTACTCCACTCAATGGAGTGGAGTAAATATGATGATTTTTAAGTAAGTAATTAATTCTTTAAAAATATTAAACGTTTATTTTATTTATTTAATTTTCCCACCCCTTCAGGCAATATCTTTCGAAATTTATGTTTTTTGAGACTGTTACCAGCATATTTCAGCTGATCCATTCTACAGCCTTCCTTTTTTTTTTTTTAAATAAAATTATCTTATATCTGTGCCACCTATTAGTGATGACTTTATTATATATATATATTATTTCTTTATGTTGGTGGGATTAAGAACAGTAGGACTTAAAAGAAGTAAAGAATTTAAAAAATGTTGTATACAAAGAGCAGGAAGGAATTTGTTGATTGAGGAGGGCCTCGAGTACAGCTAAGAGTAGCTCATTGGTTGAGGATTTTGAACATTGAGGGGTTATATGCTGTAGCACAATCAGGATTAACCAAAAGGTGTCACCTGATAAATGAAATGGCAGGTAATATGCCAACTGTGTCAGTTCATTCCCACTAACATGAGTCACACAAATGAGACTATTAACACAGCCACCCATGTATACATAATGATAGCTTCCATTCTCCACTCTACTAAGAAAATGAAACCAGACAGTATTGAAATCTGTACTGAGCTTTCTTATGCAACTAGTTAATGTAGGAAAAAATAAGTTGGCATTGTCCATCTAAATCTAAGAATGATCTTCCAAAATTATAGAAAATATCTTAATCTTCAATATCTTGAACTTGTGTTGCCATATTCATTTCCTACGATGATAATCATTATACCCCCCCCAAGCGCTCCTAATTATTTTTAGGTACATTTTCTTGTTAACCACAGGTCTTATCAATATATTTTCAGGTTTGTTATTTGTTTGGTTTAATGGCATATCAACCCTTGTGGGTTATTTAATGCCAAATCTTGTTTTCTTATAATAATATATATATATATATATATATATATTTTGTTTTATATTTAGCTTTTCTTATGGAAATAATTTATGAAATTCATGTATATTAATAAATACTGATGGCTGACCCTCAACCACTGCCCTCTTGCACCTTATATGATAAAAAAGGGATGGGTGTTTGCCATAAGAACAATTTGAAGAATATGATCGGGATAATCATACAGGACCTAGGGCTTGATATGAATAGCCAATTGATTGGATGAGGCCTCTCCAACCGCTTTTCTAGTCTAAGTAAGGGCTGAAGTAGAGTGTTGCATGTCATGGTACACTTAGTACCCAGGTCATGAACTACACAGCCACCACAATCTTTAAGGATTGACACTTATGGCCAACAGGTTGCCCTATTGGAAGGGTCAGCATATTCTACTGTTCTCGTTGACAGTGCAGACCAAGTACTAGCAACACTACCAATTACTGGTCATCCCCCTCCAATAATATCAAGTAATTATGTAATCTATCAAATCTTAAGTTAGAAGTAAAGACTTAAAATTATTGATATCTTCAAATAAAGTATTGTTTAAAAATTTAACGGATTTAGATATTCATCCTCAAACTTCCTGGATATTATGTAAGCAAGAGAAACTTTACTAAACTTTAAAAAAAAACAAAAAAAACAAAACATGCTGTCTTTATTCCCTGTCAATCCTGTAATGGATTAACACTGATCCTATCCTACTATGTACATCCAGGATCCTGTTAATAAAACTTTATTTTCTTTATTTTACACACATAACTTTGTATTATAGTCGGACCTAAAGGCGTGTGGTGTAATGGTTATCGTCATAGGAAATGGACTAAGTGACCAGAGTTCAAATCCTGGAGGACACTGCATAGGCAAACAGTCTAGGAGAAAGAAATTCTGAATTGAAAACCTATTTAACTCTGCTTAAGAAATTGATCTTGTGTCATATCGTACTTGTACGGAGGGTTTGGTGAATATGTATACTCTGACCTACAGGAAAGAGCCTTGCCTAAACCAGAAATCTTAAACTAAAAACTTTTTTTTGGTTTACTTTATTACCTAGAATTTTGATTTCCCAAACTAGTTCACATACCTAAGTAATAATAAGATAAAAAGGGATGGGTGCTTGTCAAAGAACAATTTGAAGAATATGGTCGGGGACAATCATATAGGTGCTAGAACTTGATATGACCAGATGATTAATTGGTTCAGGCATCTCCAACTACCCATCTAGCACATGTTAGGGCCAAAGTGGAGTGTTACACGTCACAGACCACTCAACCACCACAATCCTATCTTCAAGCATTACAGATCGCCACCCATACCCAACATTGAGAGACGGGGCAGTTTTACCCCACTGCTGGGGTGCAGTCAGTGTATACTAACAAGGCAGAATACATTTCAGACACAGTATTCCCTCTACCAACCACAGGTCTTTTATCACTACCTTTTGGAGATCATATCCATCTTCAGAGATGCTGATAGGTACATGTCCTGTGTCCCTGATGCATCAAAATCTAAAAGGACGCAGTAAAATCATATCCATGCATCCCAATGTTGTTTGTATTTCTTCCCCCTCCATTTCAAACTAACTGTAAATACATTTCAATATTTTCTTAGAAATGAATTACACAGGATGGGTAGAAGATAGGGGATAGATGACTTTAGTTGTTTCCCCAGATCATAAATATGAACCCTACAATTTATTAAGAAACTTTAGTTGGGACCCATAAATTTTTCTGGGGGCTCATTCAAAGCAAATATGTGTGTCCCAGAATGCACTAAATTAAAAAGCTATCAGCATCACTGCATCTTCCTTTCTTCAGGTGTCTATCATATCTTGTGTCATGGAAGTTTGAATTCACAACTTCCAGGAGACACGTACAACATTTTTAATGGAACTCTTTGATTGTCAGTTGGTTGGATTTTATGGCATGTCAACCCTTGTTGGGTTATTTTATGCCAAAAACGTTTGTTTTATTCATCCTTGTTGGGTATCAATTCTTTTTTTAAACTCATTATTTCTAAAACACATTTTTTTTTATCTATTTAACCTATGGATAGGACCCTAATAGGTACTATCATTCCAAGTCAGAAAGGAGCTGGGCGTAATGGCAATAAAGGATCTTCAAATTAGGTTTATCACTAGATTCAGTTTAATGTCATACTAAGACTCTCAACCACCATATATGATAAAAAGGGTTGAGGGTTTGCCAAGTTTGGGACAATCATATAGGTGCTACAGCTAGATGTGACCAGCTGATTGATCAAAGAAGGCCTCTCTGACTGCTTGTTTAGCCTAAGTAAGGGCTAATGGGGAGTGCTGCAGGTCATCAGCCACCAAGATTCCATCGTTATGCATCACCGGTCGCCATACATGGCCAACAAGTGGCCCCACTGTAGGGATTTTATCCCTCTGCAGGTGTATTCTTCTGCCCTAGCCAACAGGGCAGATGGACTATATATATATATATATATATATGATAACATATATGACTAACATACACCATTTTAGTAGGAAATAGTTGGGGGAATGGGATAAGAGACAATTTTTAGTGTATTTATGAATAAGCATTTAATGTTTCTGAAAAAAATAATAGCAGAACAGAAAAATAAACTTATCAAATCATACAAGTACAATAGCAACATTTTTAAAATGACAATAGAGCTGTAATATACAATTGAAAACAAAAGAAGTTTAGTGTCATATAGTACCTAATTAATGAGAATGGAATCATCTGCTTTTCCTATAAATAATGTCTGATGAAACCCTGAGAGAGAGAGAAAAAAAAAAATCTCATGGGACTTGTTCATTTTTCTGTTCACCTTGTATTTTTGCTTGGTAAACCTTTTTCCCTATCCTTAATACTCGTTATGTTTATTCCTATTATTTCATTGTTAACTCTGATACTCAAGTTACAATAATTAAATAGCACAGAAAAACATTTATAAAACCTAAAATTGGATGAAAATACTAGTAAATATTAATATCTAATATTTTTAAAACTTAATACTTACACCCGGAGTGTGCATATTCTGCTCGTACTAATAATTTGTACATGATTACATGGTTTCATAATACTTAGTTTCAATATCAATGTTGTTAAGGCCAATGTATTATGCAGTTTAGGTACCACACAAAATACGTAACATGATCAGGTTAGGTCATTTTGAAGGAAGAAACGTAAATATCTTTTTTTAACTTTTTAAAAAAAATCTTGTAAAAAAGAAATAACATAAAGAGTTGTTACAAAGAAAACAAATTGATTCAAAAATCAAGTTATCCAACTGGGAGAAAAATTAACTTGAAAAATAAGTCAAAGGGTCAGTTTCTTTATTGATATTTTTTAGGCAGGATTAATTCTGTATTCATGATTCTTTTACTAAAAAGCTCTTGTATCAAAACTTAGACAAAATCTTCAGATATAATTAATTCAAACTCTTATCTATAGAAAAAAAAAGTAAAAATCGTTTTTTGTCGTTTCATATTTCATAAAATAAATTGGAGATTATATTAATAATATTTATTTATATATCTCGTAAAAAAATATTTCCCCTAATATATTTTAGGAAAAAAACTATTTCACACATATTTTTATTAAAGGTAAGTAATTATGGAAATTTTCGCAGAAAATTGGACATTAATTGATTTTTCATAGATTTTTTTTAAAACCCCTCTCGTCATAACTTGTTTTTACGTTAAATTTCAATTGATTTAACGGTAAAAAATGTAAACATTGTTTTTTCGTTCATAATTTCATTATTTCAGTGAGCTGGAGTTTTTTAAACTTTCGGATGGATAAAAAATTTCAAGATAATATTAACATTTATGCAAGTTCATTGAGTTAAATATAGGGGGGGGCGTAAATTTCACAGGGATTGGTGTACCTAATGTAGTTCAACTCGTTTATTCTCAAAACAGATTTATTTGACTCATAGATGGGACCCCTAACAGGTGCTACCACTTCTAAGCTTAGTAAAAAATAACTACATAATGAAGTGTGACACGTTTGTATATTTCTTTGTTTTCTCCTTCTCTATTACTTGGATCAGTGTAAGTATCTGTGCACACTGAAATTAAACTTAGTGTTTGATTTCCAGCACTTTAACCTAGTTTCGAATCTGCTTACCTTAGCCATCTCGAATTTACAGAAAAAAAATGAATGAATGAATGAAAATAAATCATCTAGAAGTTTGATTCTTTTTTTTTTTTTTTTTTGTAAGGGTTCTATTTTACTACTTTTTACATTTATTTTGTTTTAGAAACTATAAAATTGTCAATTCTTTGAATTTACTACGAAATAATTACTTTTTTTATCTGCATATTTATATCTTAAAATAACCGTGATTTTCACGTATATTAAACACTACTTTGATCCTAGGCAGATCCCACAGATACTAAAACTACTACTATACTTTTGGCAGAAGAGCCAATTACGTTCTAATCCATCACTTTATTTCATTTTATTTTATTTCTCATTCTGGGGCAAAAAAGGGTATTATTATTAGTAGTAAATATTGTTGTCAGGTGTGTGTGTATGTAATAAAGAACTGAAACATCCAAAATCTTTTTACAAAATTCTAGAGCATTTTATTTAATATTCGCCTTCCTTTTCACCAAATGTGAATTTCGGTTAGTTACACTAAAATTAAAGATACGAGCTAATTTGGTTCGTACATTTAACACGAGGCGTAAATTTTAAATAAAGAATTGACTATTTTTGATCCAACTTCAATTGTGGTGAAAGGAAGGCGAAACTTAAAGTAAAATGCTCTAGACATTTGTAAAATGGATTTTTTGGATGTTTCAGTTCTTTATACATACATACCACACCTGGACAACAATATTTACTAACTAATAATAATACCACCCTTTTTTGCCCCAGAATGAGAAATAAATAATGAAATAAAATGATGGGATTATGAACGTAATTGGCTCTTTCTGCCAAAGTATAGTTATATAAGTTTTAGTATCTGTGGGATCTGCCTAGGATCAAGTTAGTGTTTTATACTACGTGAACAATCACGGTTATTTTAAGATATAAATATGCAGATAAAATAAGTAATTATTTCGTAGTAATTCAAAGAATTGAACATTTATAGTTTCTAAAAACAAAAATAATGTGAAAAGTTAGTAAAATAAGACATCCCCTTACCAAAAAAAAAAAAAAAAAAAGAATCAACTTTTAGATGATTATTTCATTTCATTCATTCATTTTTTTCTGTAAATTCGAGATGGCTCAGGTACAGATTCGAAACCTAGGTTAAAGTGCTGGAAATCAACCTAAGTTTATTCTTCAAGGGTGCACAGATACTACACTGATCCAAGTAAATAGAGACGGAGAACAAAGAATATAACAAAACGTCACACCTTCATTATGTAGTTATCTTTTACTAAGCTAGAGTGGTAGCACCTGTTCGGGTCCCATCTATGAGTCAAATAAATCTGTTTGAGATAAACGAGTTTGAACTACATTCGGTACCACCAATTTTTCCTGTGAAATTTACGCCCCCCCCTATATTTCTCTAACTGAACTTGCATAAATGTTAATATTATCTTGAAATTTTTTTTATCCATCCCGAAGTTTAAAAACTCCAGCTCACTGAAACTAATGAAAAATTATGAAACGAAAAAAACAATGTTACTTTTTTGTACCGTTAAATCAATTGAAATTTACGTTTAAACCAAGTTTATGACGAGAGGCTTTTTAAAAAAAATCTATGAAAAATCAAATTAAGGTCCAATTTTCTCGAAAATTTCCATAATTACTTACGCTTTTAATAAAAAATATGTGTGAAATAGTTTTTTCTAAATAGATAGGGGAAATAAATTTTTTCGAGAGTATATAAATAATTATTAAATATACATCTCCATATTATTTTATGAGAATATGAAACGACAAAAACTTTTTACTTTTTTTTTTTCTATATAAGATAAGATTTGAATAATTATATCTGAAGATTTTTCTAAGTTTTGATACAAGAGCTTTTTAGTAAAAGAATCATGAAATACAAGACATTAATCCTGCTAAAAAGATATCATGAAAGAAACTGACCCTTGACTTATTTGTTCAGTAATTTTTCCCCAGTTGGACTAACTTGATTTTGAAATCCAATTGTTTTTCTTTGTAACAACTCTTTATGTATTTCTTTTTTACAAGATTTTTTTTAAGTTAAAAAAATATTTACGTTTCTTCCCTTCAAAATGACTAACCTGAATCATGTTACGTATTTTGGTGGTACCTAAAACTGCATAATACATTGGTCTTCTTAAAACATGATATTGAAACTAAGTATTATGAAACCTGTAATATGTACAAATTATTAGTACGAGCAAGAATATTGCACACTCGGGTGGTAAGTATTTTAAGTTTTAAAATATTATCGATCATTAAATAATTTACTCAGTAATTTTTCTTTCTACTCCATATTTTAGGTTTTATAAATTTTTCTGTGCTATTTAATTATTGTAACTTGAGTAACAGAGTTAACAATGAAATAATAGGAATAAACATCAACGAGTGAATTAAGGATAGAAAAAGTTTACCAGGCAAAATACAAGGTGAACAGAAAAATGACAAGTCCCCATGAGATTTTTTTTTTCTCTCTCTCTCAGGTTTCATCAGACATTATTTATAGGAAAAAGCAGAATGATTCCATTCTTCATTAATAGGTACTCATATGAACTAACTTCTTTTGTTTTCAATTGTATATTACAGCTCTATTGTCATTTTAAAATGGTTGCTATGTACTTGTATGATTGTAAGTTTCTTTTCTGTTCTGCTATTCATTTTTTCAGAAGACATTAAATGCTATTCATAAATACACTAAAAATCTGTCTCTTATCCCATTCCCCACTATGTTTCCTACTAAAATGGGTAGTGATGTTAGTCCATATATGTTATCATATATATATATATTATATAACTAGTCCATCTGCCCTGTTGGCTAGGGCAGAAGAAATACACCTGCAGAGGGATAAAATCCACAGTGGGGCACTTGTTGCCATCGGTAGGCGACCGGTGATGAATAACGATGGAATCTTTGGTGGCTGATGACCTGCCCAGCCCAAAAAAAAAAAATCTCCCCATTAGCCCTTACTTAGGCTAAAGCAAGCAGTCAGAGAGTGCCTTTCTTGATCAATCAGCTGGTCACATCTACTGTAGCACTCATATGATTGTCCAAACTTGGCAAACCCTCATCCTTTTATCATATATTGTGTTGAGAGTCTTAGTATGACATTAAACTGAAACTAGTGATAACCTAATTTTGAAAGATCCTTTATTGCTCATTTACGCCAGCTCCTTCTGACTTGGAATGATACGTACCTATTAAGGGTCTATCCATAGGTTTAAATAGATAAAAAATGTGTTTTAGAAATAATGAGTTTAAAAAAAGAATTGATACGCCAACAGGTGAATAAACAAAAACGTTTTTGGCATAAAATAAACCCAAACAAGGGTTGACAATGCCAATAAAATCCAACCAACTGACAATCACAGAGTTCCATTAAAATGTTGTTACGTGGTCTTGCCTGGAAGTTGTGAATTCAAACTCATGACACAAGATATGATAGACACCTGAAGAAAGGAAGATGCAGTGATGCTGATAGCTTCTTTAATTTAGTGGCATTCTGGGACACCACATAATTTGCTTTGAATGAGCCTCCGAGGAAAATTTTTGGGTCTCAACTAAAGTTTCTTATAAATTGTAGGGTTTTCATATTTAATGATCTGAGGAAACAATAAAGTCATGCTCATGCCCTATCTTTCTACCCATCCTGTGTATTCATTTCTAAGAAAATATTGAAATGTATTTAAGTTAGCTTGAAATGGAGGGGAAGAAAATACAAACAACATTGGGATGCATGGATATGATTGTAACTGCGTCGCTTTTAGATATTGATGCATCAGGGACAACAGGCTCATGTACTATCACATCTCTGAAGATGATATGGATTAAAAGGTAGTGATAAAAGCACCTGTGGTTGGTAGAGGGAAATACTGTGTCTGAAAATGTAATTCTGCTTGTTAGTATACAGCTGACTGACGCACCCAGCAGTGGGGTAAAACTGCCCGTCTCTCAATGTTGGGTAGGGTGGCGATCTGGTAATGCCTTGAAGCATAGGTTGTGGTGGTTGAAGTGGTCTGTGACGTGTAACATCCACTTGTGCCCTAACCTGTGCTAGCTGGGTAGTTGGAGATGCCTGAACCAATTAATCATCTGGGTCATATGCAGTTCTAGCACCTATATGATTGTCCGACCATGATTCTTCAAATGTTCTTATGACAAGCACCCATCCTTTTTATCTTATTATTACTTAGGTATGTGAACTAGTTTTGGGAAATCAAAATTCTAGGTAATAGTAAACCAAAAAAAGTTTTTTAGTTTAAGATTTTGGTTTAGGCAAGGCTCTTTCCTGTAAGGTCAGAGTATACATATATACGCAAACCCCCGTACAAGTACGATATGACACAAGATGCAATTTCTTTAAGCAGAGCTTAAATAGGTTTTCAATTCAGAATTTTTCTTCTCCTAGACGGTTTGCCATGCAGTGTCCTGCTCAGGATTTGAACTCTGGTTCACTAGTCCATTTTCCTATGACGATAACCATTACACACACGCTTTAGGTCCGACTATAAATACAAAGTTATGTGTGTAAAATGAAAGAAAATAAAGTTTTTATTATACCGGAATTCCTGGATGTACATAGTAGGTAGGACAGTGTTAATCCCATTACAGGATTGACAGGGAATAAGACAGCATGTTTTGTTTTTTTTTGTTTTTTTTTAAAGTTAGTACAGTTTCTCTTGCTTACATAATAGTTCCAGGAAGTTTGAGGATGAATACTAATCCGTTAAACATTTTTAACAAACTTTATTTGAAGATATCAATAATTTTAAGTCTTTACTTCTAACTTAAATTTGATAGATTACATAATTACTTGATATTATTGGAGGGATGACCAGTAATTGGTAGTGTCTAGTACTTGGTCTGCCACTGTCCAAACGGAAGAACAGTAAGCATAGCTGACCCTTCCAATAGGGCAACTGTGGCCATAAGTGTCAATCCTTAAAGATTGTGGGGGCTGGTGTAGTTCATGACCTGGGTCACTAAGTTACCAGACATGCAACACTCTACTTCAGCCTTACTTCAGCCTAAGAAAAGCGGTTGGCGCAGGCCTCATCCAATCAATTGCTATTTTCATATCAAGCCCTAGGTCCTGTATGATTATCCGCATCATTTCAAAATTCGCTTCTCCTATGCAAAACACCCATCCCCTTTTTTATCATAAGGTGCGAGAGAGGGCAGTGGTTGAGGGTGGCAGCCATCAGTATTTATTAATATACATGAATTTCATAAATTATTTCCATAAGAAAAGCTAATATAAGAAACAAATAATATATATATATATATATATATATATATAAGAAAAACACGATTTGGCATTAAATAACCCACAAGGGTTGATATGCCATTAAAACCAAACAAATAACAAAGCCTGAAATATATTGATAAGAAACTGTGGTTAACAAGAAAAATGTACCTAAAATAATTCGGAGCGCTTGGGGGGGGTATATGATTATCATCGTAGGAAATGAATATGGCAACAAAGTTCAAGATATTGAAGATTAAGATATTTCTATAATTTTGGAAGATCATTCTTAGATTTTAGATGGACAATGCAACTTATTTTTTTCCTAATTAACTAGTTGCATAAGAAAGCTCAGTACAGATTTCAATACTGTCTGGTTTCATTTTCTTAGTAGAGTGGAGAATGGAAAGCTATCATTATGTATACATGGGTGGCTGTGTTAATAGTCTCATTTGTGTGACTCATGTTAGTGGGAATGAACTGACACAGTTGGCATATTACCTGCCATTTTCATTTATCAGGTGACACCTTTTGGTTAATCCTGATTGTGCTAGCAGCATATAACCCCTCAATGTTCAATCCTCACCAATGAGCTACTCTTAGCTGTACTCGAGGCCCTCCTCATCAACAAATTCCTTCCTGCTCTTTGTATACAACATTTTTTAAATTCTTTTACTTCTTTTAAGTCCTACTGTTCTTAATCCACAACATAAAGAAATAATATATATATATTAATAAAGTCATAACTAATAGGTGGCACAGATATAAGATAATTTTTATTTAAAAAAAAAAAAAAGGAAGGCTGTAGAATGGATCACGCTGAAATATGCTGGTAACAGTTCTCAAAAACGCATAAATTTCGAAAGATATTCGCCTGAAGGGGTGGGAAAATTAAATAAATAAAATAAACGTTTAATATTTTTAAAGAATTAATTACTTACTTAAAAATCATCATATTTACTCCACTCCATTGAGTGGAGTTAAATTAAAACATTGTTTTGTTTTATGACAGTAGGGAACCTTCAAACACATTGCTAAAATATCTGATTTAATTATTCAGATCTTTAGTGAAAAATTTTTTAACTTGTAAGAATAAATATATTTTCCTTGGATTTCATAAATTAAATAAGGGGGAGGGGGTTGACCTAGTAAAAAAAAATATTTCCCCTAATATATTTTAGGAAAAACTACTTTAAACATAATTCATTCAAGGTGATAAAGTAATCAAAATTTTCATTGAAAATTTGACAATTGATTTTTCATAGAATTTTAATTGTTTTAATGTAAGTAATGATACTGACTATAAATTAAATCTCATTGATAAACTTATTTAATTCCTGAAAAGACTGTGAATAAGCAGTGACGTGTTTCGGTTACAGACAAATAGAGACCTAATATCTATTATTTAATAGATTAGATAAGAACACTTGAAAACCATATAACTGTGTAACAATTATTTGTATGACATTTTGGTATTAAATAACTTCTGAGAGGGTTGATATGCTGTTAAATAAATGAACAAACCTAACAAGATGAAAATTCAAATCTAAATGAATCATTGTGTAATAAGAGTATAAATGTGGAAAGTCAGTTGAGTGGCCTATTGTTAGTATCACCTGAATTGCAAAGGAGCCTATCCCCTTTTTTGCTAGTTCTAGCACCAGGGAGATTGTTTTTGCTGTGGTTGATCACCACACCTACTGTCAGGTCCGAGATGCTTTACTGCATAGATCAGATTACCCAAGAATGTGCTACTCATGCACTAGTTGATGGGGACTGGTATTTAACTCTGAACCTTGTGATCCTAGGTAGATGCTCTACTGACTGAGCTAACTGGCTTAATGCTGAAAATGACAACTGTGATAGAAACTCATACAATTAAAATAATAAATTTTAATGCCCACTTTGTTTGTCATGTAACTTGTGCATTTGAAAGTTTTTATCAAAATTTCTAACAGTTACCTGGGATTTAAAAAGTCAAATATAATCTCTTATCTATATTTATATACAGATTGATCAAAAATAATTTTTTTCTATATATTTTTTTATTATCTTTTATTCTTTATATATTCTTGTTTTTAATTATTTATCTTTCTTCTTCTTTGTTTTTTACTTTGTTTTTTATTATGTTTTATCCTTTATAAATTTGTTTTTATTTTTAATGTTGTTTTTCAAAAATTAATTTTTTTTATATTCATTGATTTATACCCTTATTATATTTTATTTAGCTTTTCTTATGGAAATGAAGGATAACATTTTTTTACCCACCCTCTCTTGGACACATAGGGTGTGGATTTTATTGAACTTTGGTCTTTGCTTGTCTCCACCAATTTTCCTTTTATAAAAAGACACTGTTACTCAGTTTGTTGTACAAACAAACATACATACAGAATCTTTCTTTTATTTGTATATCTATCTATAAATATATATAATATATTATATATGAAATTGTTTGGTTTAACTATTATCTGCATTATTTGGACCATTGTCCTCATCTTCATTGTTATCTGTACAACGTTTCGGCTGATATGCCCTCCGGTCTTCTCAAGTATTACTTTTCAGACTCAGGGAACCTTCTTTCGGACTCGGGGAACTTTCTTGTCATAATCAGGAGCCATCATGGAACTTTGAACCCAACCCTTTATTCAGTCCATGGGGGTATCCTGTTCTCATTCCGCTAACCATAGCTGGGGTAGAGGCCGTTAAGCTGTGTTTAATTATTATTCTATGTTACTGCTGCTCTTGATCAGGATTGAACCTGCAATCTAGAGATAACTGTCACTTAGAACTGTCTAACCTAACTGCTTTATCCACTAGTCCATGTGTCCCAAGTCCGAGAAGTATACCGGAATAAGGCCGAGGGCATATTGTCCGAAATGTTGTACAGATAACAATGAAGATGAGGACAATGGTCTGAATAAGTGCAGATAATAGTAATCATCAAAGCCTCATCTCAAACATTCAGAGAAATTGTTTGGTTATTTATTTAATGGCATCAATTTCTAATGGGTTAATTTAAAGCTGAAATTTGATTAATTTGTAAATGTTTGATTTATAATCATAACTATATTTTCAACTTCCATTGCACTTATTTATCTATAACCATTTTTGCACCTATTTATATGATATGAAGTATTCCTATCTATACAAATTTGTATTGTTTTAAGTGTTTTTATCTAATCTTATTATAATTGGAGATTGTGTGTCTGTCTGTAACCTAAACTGTATCAGTACCCAAGTCACAATTCCCTTAGTTATTTACGTCACATTCTCATGATTTTATTTTTTTTTTAAACCTCAATTATTAATAAAATTGTTTTACATTATTAAATACTGTTGGGCCTTATCTACATACTGATACATGCAATTGTATTTATATATACAACAAAATGCGGTTTACTGTGTTAGCGGGATGGGCTAATTGCATATTGATATTGAAAATTTGATTTTAAATAAATGTGATTGGTATTATTGATTTCTGATTGTTTGGTTTTTAATCTTAATGAATATGAGCAAAAATCTCAGGATAAATCTAAAGAAATCCATTAACAAGAAAAATAACTGTAATTTTTATTCTTTTACTTCCTAATTTTACTAAATAGTTAAATTAGAAAAATTTGGCAATAAAAGACAGGAGTGATAGAAAAATGATGGAAAATTTAGTTTGAAAGTATTTCTATTTTTTGATTATACTCCCTCTGTTTTCAAATCATTTATCTGCACTTTTATTTAGTTTCATTAGTCTTTCTAATTTAATATATTTTATACATTAAAACTTAAATATTTGGCACCGGTGGAGGGTGCATATTTTGCTAGTACTATAATTTATAAACACCTTTATGGTTTAGGTAACTATTTCTATTTGATAATAATCATTTGTTTGCACAAAGTTATATGGTTTCAAGTATGATATTTAATACTAATAATTTTAAAACAGATCTAATTTGGCCCATAGATTGGATCCTAACAGGCACTAACTACCACTCCAGGTCAGAGTGGACATGGGAGTAAATGGTAATGACGAGTTCTCCATAATCCCAGAACTCAAGAATGGGAGCCTTGATATTGGATACAGTCCACACTGTTGGCTAGGGCTATAGAATACACTGACTGCACTTCGCAGAAGCATAAGACCCCCTTCCCAATGGGCCACCTGTTGGCCGTGGTGGTGATCCTTGATGTTTATGGACAGAATCCTGGTGGTTGAAGCAGTTCATGACTTTCAACACTTCACTTGCGCTAGAAGGACAATCAAATGGCTGTATACATCAAGCCCAAGTAGCTATATGATTGTCCTGACCGTATTCCTCAAATGCCTCTTATGGACCCCCCCCAACCCTTTTCTCATATATGTGTGAGAAGCCAGTGGTTGAGGGTCTTAGTATCCTGGTATGATGGTAAACTCATTTAGGTGTGAGGTTTCAGTTCTGGAGCTCGGGGAGTGTGGAGTACATCTTCATTTCCATTACTTCCAGGTCCACTCTGACCTGGTGTGATAGTACGTGTTAGGGTTCCATCTATGGGTTAAACAGTTCAAAAAATGAGTTCAAAATTTGAAACTCAACAAGAATGAATAAAACAAAAACATCTTTGGCATGAAATAACTCAAGGGTTGACATGCCATAAATCCAATCAACTAACCTGGATTCAGTTTAGTATCTTACCCAAAGACACTTCAAAATGGTGATCATTTGTGTGGATTATTTGGTTTGTGTCATATCCATTTTTCTGCTTTTAAACATGTTGTCATCTGGTAATTTTCAGGTAGTTAATAACTGCATAAAGCTGTTGCACCTATTGTTAACCTTGACAGGGGCCAGTATAACCTGTTCTGATGTCAATTATTTCTAGAGAAAATAAGACACTTTAGTTAGAATTAGTAGTGATATCATTTACTATTGAAATAAACAGATATTTATATATCAAGTTTTTCTACATTTTTAATGGTAATGTTTTTTGTCTTTTCTGTAGGTCGCTCTGATGCCCCTCAAAGGGCAATGGAGATTGATAAGAAATCTCCTGACTGTAGGACCTTTTTGATGTCTCTTATGGATGTGCAAAGAAAGGTAAGATCACTAATTGTTATTTTATCTTGGCTTTTATCAACACGTGTTAAATGAAGTGTAGTGTAACATTGTCTGAATTTTTTTAAATGAGGATTGATAATTTGTATTATTTAGATTATTTTTTACTGTTGTCCTCATCTTTATTGTTATATTCACAATGTTTCTGGCTCATGTACTCACTGTCCTTTTCAGGTGTTTCTTGTCAAACTCAGGACTTTCTTGTTGGAATTGGGAGCCTTCATTGAACTTTGACTGA
>JALAJA010001736.1:0-24548 GCA_023376005.1 Doryteuthis pealeii | reverse complement strand
GAAGCGAGGGTGCATAAATTTCCAGAAGCCTCCCAATGTCGTTACGCGACGGACACGGTTCTCCTTGTGTGGGAAGCTTGTCAGGCACCTCGGTGTGTGCTTGGCTTTGTGTGGCTTGCGGAATATTCAAGAAGGAGAGCAAGTTCGGTCACCAACGGGTGGGGATGAGGTAAGGACACCCTCCATGCAGCGCATGATGTTCGAGACCATGGATTCTCTGCTGCGGCATTGTCCGACTAGAGGGTATTTGTACGTGGACGGCTGAGCTGACGGGTGGTCAATGCCAAGTTCCTAGCAACCGGAGTAGCTTTGGAGAGGTACGAGACAGTGTTGAAGGTCACTTGTAGGCTGCGACTGAAGATGACAACCAACATATCACTTAGGCCGAACTGAACATCATATTGAATGAAATCATTCGGCTCTTCAGTCGCCGGGTAACGTACTGCACGAGAGTACAGTGTCAGTGTGCGTGTCCCATATGCGTATCGGACACTTTCACTGGGAAAGCGTGAGTGCAGTACAAAGGCACAATTCGAGATGCTCATCAGAAGGCGACCGAGCACCCCAAGGTATTCTTGAGAGTATGAGCTGACCGTAGACGTGACGTTTGGTTCCGTCGAGTCGAATATAGCCGACAGACGGACGAGGGTAAAGCAGTCCTGGTTTAACACGATCAAGAAGGACAACGGGCTCGAGCCACTGATCGGAACAGTCCTCGTGATAGTTTGAATTTGTGCGCCAAATCTTCTCCATCACAGAAGCAGTGGACATCCGTAGTCGCGGCGCACCACTTCCTATCAAGAGAGTTTGATCAGCGACAAAAAGCAGGCGTTAAGTGGGCCATACGACGTGTGAAGAACGCCAGTCCATTAATCCAGCACCAATCCACTGAGAAAAGAAAGCTGGAGAAGAATAGGAACATGCAGATGAACACGCATTATGGAGCCTTGACGGACTCGCAGCGTTTGGGCTTTGCTGAAGTTTGGACACCAATAATCAGAAATTGAAAGACGGTACACGGGTGCGGGATTGGTGTCGATATATAATATAAAAGGGAGGGTGCATGATCCAGAATTCTCCCAATGTCGTTAAGAGACACTGTTCTCATTGTGTGGGAAGCTTGTCAGGCACCTACCGGTGTGTGCTTGGCTTTGTTGGCTTGCGGAATAATCAAGATATATAGAGTTACGGTCACCAACGAAAGGGATGATGAGGTAAAGGAAAGCCTCCTCAGGCATGATTTTCGATGCCATGGATATCTGCATGCATGAGTGTTATAAGATATGGTACATTATCTAGTCGAACTGACATACTAATTGAAACGGCACAATTTAAAGATATATTCAGTCGCAAAAAAAGTGCTGCAAGTGAGTACAGTGTCAGTAATGCATGTACCAATGCGTATGGACACTCTCACTGGGAAAGTGTGGGTGCGTACAAAACACACAGCGATGAGATGATCAGAAGGCGACTGAGCACACCCAAGGTATTCGTGAAGGAGTATGAACTGACGGTAGACGTGACGTTGGTTCCATGGAGTCGGAATATAGCCGACAGACGGACGAGTGTAAAGCAGCGCTGGTTTAACTCGATCAAGAAGGACAACAGACCCGAGCAACTGATCGGCAACCGTCAACGTGGAGAGTTGAACGTGCGCCAAATCTGTCATCGCAGAAGCAGTGGACATCCGGCAGTGCGGCGCACCACCTTCCATATCAAGGAGAGTTGACCAGTGACTAAAACGCAGGCGTTAAGTGGGCCATACGGACGTGTGAAGACGCCAGTCCATTAACCCTGGCGGCAAGGAAAGATAACCCTTCCACTTTCAACTCCATCCAACAAGGGAAGACATCGTTACAACATATAAATCTAAATCCAGATGCAAGATCATTTTCCTAATTTGCATACCAAGATCACTTGGTCTTTGATCTTAAAACTTCTATTCTGATTGATTGTTTAATGATTCACCTTTTTAGAGAAAGGTGAATCATTTACCCTTTAAATATAATATAACTTGAGTCCCAACCATAGGAATCTATAAAGTTCGTTTTTGTCTTCTTAATAATGGACGTTAGACAAATTTAAATATCTTTACAATTAATCACAAAAATCTAAATTAGTTCTATTTTACTTTCTTGTAAAATTTGAAGAAAAAAGAAGAAATTGAAAACAAAAATCTACAGCCATGATAGGAAAAGAGAAAATAAATAAAAGTTAAAATGCAACAAGAAGAATATAGTGAAGAACAAAAGGAATATTATGAACAAGGAAGTGTTTAATAAGACTAAAACGTTATTCTTAAATATATACAGACACACACACAAAGGGAATTTTTTTTTTAACTACACCAGAAAATATTTAACAAAAGGAAAGAAACTTAGAAATTCAGTTTCTTAGTAAAGATAAATATATAATAATAAAATTATGTTATAAAGGCAAGTCGCAAGATTTCAATAAGATAGTTTAAAAAAATTGGTTTTTCTATTCGTTAATGATTAAGAGTAAATAACAGCAATAAATATATCAATTAATTAATGGAAATTTACCTCATTACAGTTGACAGATTTTTAAGAAAAAAATTCTTGGAATAATTTAAAACATACATTTCAATAATATATATATATATATAAACATACACACAGAGGTGCGATGGTAATTGTTGTCTAAATTAAAATTAAAATCCACTGATCATCCTCCCACTTTATCAGATATTAACGAAATTAGATGAATATCTTGAAATACTATAGATTAAATTCATTCAAGAAATCACCATTGGTTTCATACAGCCTCTATTAGAATCTAGCAAGTCTTAAACCGACAGGCTTCTGTTTGAAATTAGCAAATGCTGCATTATCCATTGCCTCACTTTATCTTTTGGTCTTGTATAGAGTTTTGTTGATATCTCTCTCTCTCACTAGTCCATACATTAATCAAAGGGGGGGGGGATGCAATGTGGGGAGTTAGAGCCAGATGTTAGGGGGTGATGTGGTTGCAGAAATATTCTCACGCAGCTAACACTGGTTCTCTTGCTTGTGTGGCATAACAGAGTCTTGTTGACACCCATAAGTCTTTCAGTAGCCAGCCATTTGATACAGGGCAGCACTAACCTCCCCTAGACACTTGATGTAGGCCTCAATTTACCCACTGCACAGTGTGTGTGTGTGTGTGTGTGTGTATAAAAGAGAAGAAATCATAAGAGACCAAAAATCAATTACAAATATATTCACTTTTAGTAAATGTTCTTATACACATAATCTGGATATTCATGAATGATAATTAAGAGTAGAAGTTTATTAAGAAATATAAATGTTAGAAGATATTCAGTGATTAATTTGAGTGCACACAATACGTTGTTGAGATTCTAAAAAAAGTAATAAATATTAAAATACATCACAAAAGAATTTTAATAATTTTTTTTTTTCATTTGACAATTTTGTACTTGTTTATATCGGATCAATTCAAAGTTTAAAAAAAAAAAAAAAAAAAAAAAGATTTTTATATTAAAAATGAATAAAACATATGTACAAAAATTTTTTAATTATATAAACCAGGCTGTGGAGTCAGAACATAAGACTTTGGTGAATCCTCTTTATATAATTACAGTGATTATGGCCTACTAATATAATATAAACATGATTTTTTTAATAATCTATTTATAAGAAGTGTGCAATGTATAACTTTAAACTAGGGTCATATAAGCATAAATTCAACTGGAGTCAGAGTTTGTATAGCTTGTACTGCTGCGACTCAGTGACCCCTTAATTGCTTCAGACTTAGACTCCACAGCCCTGATATAAACAACTGATATCAATCATGTCTGCCAAAATACTAAACAGTTAAAACACTCATATATTCAGAATCAATCTAAAAGTGTCAGAGATGATTATGTTAAAAATATTATTAATAAGCAATTCAAACTTATTCTTTTTTAAAGATAATAGAAGATTTTATTTATTTATATTGTATATAGTATATGAAATAACACATGAAAGTTTTTATTCAGAATAAAGATAATTATTTTGTCTTTTACTCAATTCTTTAAACCAGATTCATTTTGATGTTGGGGGATTAAATTGATTTAATCTAATTAATTTTCTCAAGTATTTGAATCAATCATTAAGTAAATATTTCAAGAATATTTTATAAATTGCAGTGAAATAATGTTTCTCTATTCCATAGTCCAGATGCTGTCCAAGATGGACATACATCTTAAAATTATATATCACCACTGAACTAGTTCCAAGCTGTTTTGACAATCATACTAAAAAGCTACAAATGTCCCAGGGTAATAATAACATTGCCTGTATAAGTTGCTATTCATAGATTATTGATTAACAAAAAAAAAAATGTATGAAAATTTACGACAGGCGATGATTATTAATGATACAATTATTAAATAAATTATTATTATAGAATATTTCAGAAGTGATCTGAATGAAATAAAGTCTTAAGAATACCTATATGAAATGACCAAAATACAGTTTAAATATTTTTCTATTCCAGATGAAATATATCATCAACTCACTGATTCTATAATCTGAAATACAGAGTTGAAAGACCAGGCCATAGCATAAGTAAATCTGTTATGTTTTTAACAGTATATTAAAAGCAAATCAATTTTTTTTTAAGTGGTAATTATAAGAAGTAAAAATGTAAAAAGCTAAAAATACACTTTTCTTCATAAGATTTTATAAAAGGAATAAAATTATTTTTTTTATAGATTTAAGGATTAGGAATTTTTTAAGGTTGAAGGGATTATTGTTTTAGTTAAGGTTATGAATAGAGATAAGAAATGAAAATAAATATTCAAATTAATCATTTCATGAAGAATTTGAAGTTAAGAATTTCACTATTAAGCTAATAATCAAGCTAGGTTTTTGTAGGAAAATGCCGGGTAGAGCATTCACTTGGGAATAAAAGGTTTCAGGTTTGATACTGGTCTCACCAACTCAGAGCTTGAGTAGAACAAAAATAAAGATTTGGTGTGGTGCTCCACCTCAGAAAAAAAAACCTCCTGGTCTAGCGCAAGCGAAAAGGGAATAGACTCCCTTGCTGTTTGGCTGATACTGATAATAGGCCCTCCATAGACATTAAATAATATTACTTACATTATCAAGATTTTATTCTTACAATATAGGATCCCAGTTTTAAACACTTTTACTAACAAGACATTTCAGTTTGTTACTATTTTTCTTTGATAATTTCAAAGATTTTCTAGAAATTATTTCTATTTGACTTATTTGAGGCAGGAGAGTCGATGTTTTCATAAAATATTTATATATAATTTAGAATATATATCAAGATAACAAATCAAAAAAGAAAATCAATCCGGTGGTTCCTTATCTTCCTGCTTCATCAACCATTTCTCTCATCATCATCATAGCAACTGGAAACTGTGATGCTCCATGTATTACACTGAAAGTGGAATGTTCTTTAATCTCTGAGAATTGTCTTTAAAAGACACGGCACATAATATAATATATTAAAGCATCACTTGCATTAAAAATATCTGTAACAACATGAAAGGTTAAAACTATCTATGGTTACTAAAAGCCAATTTGTTTTTTTCTTATCTCTGATTTTGCTCCAATATTTTACAACAATGAATTAAGCATTTTCACTGGATCCAATTAAACTGACTAGCTGAAACTACAATAATACAACTAAAGTGATAACAAATCACAAAATTACGGGTGATACAATAATAGAGGAACAATTTGAAAACTAATTCAGAATAAGACTCTAGAACAGGCAAAAGCAATACACAACGACATCTTTGTTGACAGCCTTTTTGATAACTAATTAAAATAAGTCTATAAAACATGCTCTTTTTTTTTTTATGTTTCTATAAGGATTATGTTTCATTTTGAACTAAAACTAAAACACATTTTTATGGATTTAGAAATATACAAATTATAAAGTTAAAATGTGTAACACTAAGAAAAGGTAATGCAACTATCATCACCAAGTCACACTGAAGCATGAATATCATGAATCTCACTCTTGTCAACCCCTCCTGATTGGTTATTGCCTCTGGCAGGTTTCTGCACAGCATCCAGAATCTGCACAGAGCTGATTGGTGCAGATACATCCAAAAAAGCTATTTTCTTTACATGATTTTATGATAAACATTTACTATTTGGTTAATTAGAAACATGTTATTATTTGTATATAAAAGTTGAAAAGTAACTACAAATAAACTTTGTAGGTAATTAACATTTGGTTGGTTGGTTAGTTTTACAGCATGTCAACCTTGTTGGGGTTATGTCATTTAAGATACCAAAGTCAGTCCTTTTTTTTTGGCAAGCAATTTATGGTTTCAAGTAACTATTCAACTGAATATAAAAATCATTTGTTTGGAGTTATATGGTTTCAAATATTCCTATAAATACAATAATTCTCAAACAGATCTTACCCCTCTGAAAAGGGATACAGTCAATATATTCTAGCTGTGCAACATGGCTGTCACATCTGTTAACAAATTAAAAATAAATAAATGAGGTAAGATTAACTAAAGTTAATATTCTATGTACATATCCTACTATTTTAATCAAATATTGATTATGTTTTTCAAAAGTTAACTTTGAATTTTATTATACAACACTTTTATATGCAAATATTACTTCATTTTGGACTAATGATAATTATCTAATTCTCTGTTTGTTAGAGTAAATACAAGGAGCTTACATTTTTCTGTCTCAGAAGACAATAGTAGAATTTGAAACCAGTAACCAAATCATAATACTTGTTGAAAATAATTATTTATCTATCCATTTAGTAAAGTGAATAACAAATATATTTATATTACTTCACAGATTTATATTTCAGATTAATGTTCAGAAAAATTTCCAATCTTCAACTATTATCAATTTGAAAATTGTTCCTATGATTATTAAGTAATAGAATTTAAAAAAAATAAAAAGTGTTAATGATTCCTTGAATCTAGAATTGATTCATATTAAAGTACACATTTTCTAATACATGGCTTTGATGTGTTATGGTGACTTGAATTTCATTTTCATTGAACAAAATAAACCTGTAGTTTTCTTTCTTTTTTTTCTATATTATTGGATTGTTAAAACACAAAGGAAACATTTATAAAAAAACTTTAAGGTGATTTTTTTTTCAGGGGGGGGGGGGAATTGATACAGTGAGGCAATCATGGATTTTTGAGAGAATTGCTTTTTTAAAAAAAAAATTTTTTTGACAATTATTTTTTTTGGGTCTTTTTTTTTTAAATTCTTAAATATATTTATACACACACATATTTTTTTATAATTATAGAGTACTTTTCCATAAAGTCAGATTGTCATATGACAAAAATTGAAAATATTCATTACCCCATGGATAATATTTACAGGACATAAATCCCACTCCATATTTTACCAGTCTTATGACCTACAACCTGTGAGCAACCATGGGTTGGATCCATGTGGAGGAACTGTAAAAGAAAGTTTAAAGTATGTTGGTGCATTCTTTTCCATTTCCACCCCATTTTGATGAATTTATGTAAAAAAAAAAGAAGCAATTTGTTAACCATAAATTTGTACAATTTCTCGTATAGCACAGCACCAAATACTTTGAACCAATATTTGTTGCACATTTCCAAATAAATTGTTTAATTCATTTAAAGAAATGGTTGTGTATTATAAGAAATGCACAAATTATGTAAATGTTGCTGTTTCCTATATGTGTTCTCAATAAATCTTCTAATAAACTTAAGTTTTTAAATTAATTAAATTGTTCCTTATTTGATTAAATTACACTGCAAATGTAATTTAATCAACAGAGATACATGTAAATAAATATAATTAAATTTAATGCAATGTAAAAACTTAAGTTTATTAGAAGATTTTTTGAGAAACACATATAGAAACGCAACATTTACATAATTCGTGCTTTTTCTTAATAATACACAAAACCCCCATTTTCTTTTTAAAATTGAAATTTAAAAAAACAATTTTTTGGGAAATGTTGCAACAAATATTGGTTAAAGTATTTGGTGTATGGTTAACAAATTTGCTTCTTTTTTTTTTTTTTACATAAATTCATCAAAAATGGGATGAAATGGGAAAGAATGCACACCACATTACTTAAACTTTCTTTTACAGTTCTCAGCAATGGATCCACGATGTTTGGTCACAGGTTGTAGGTCATAAGACGTAAAATATGGAGTGGGTTTAATGGTCCTGGTAAATATACATGGGGTAATGATATTTCTTCATTTTGTCAATGACAATCTGACTTTATGAAAAGTACTCTAATAATTATAAAAAAATATGTGTGTGTATAAATATATTTTTAAGAAATTTAATAAAAAGGACAAAAAATAATTGTTCAAAAAATTTTTTTTTAAAAAAGCAATTCTCTAAAATCCATGATTGTCACTGTATCATTCCCCCCCCCGCCCTGAAAAAAAATCACCTAAAGTCTTTATAATGTTTTTTTTGTGTTACAATCCATATATATAAGACAAAAAAAAAAGAAAACTACATGTTTATTTTGCAAATGAAATGAAATATCAAGTCACCATAAACATCAGCCATGTATTATGAAAATGTCGTACTTTAATATGAAATCAATTCTAGATATCAAAGGATCAGTTAACATTTTTAAATTTTTTTTTAAATCTATACTTAAATAATCATAGAAACATTTTCACAATGATAATAGTGAAGATTGGAAAATTTGTTTCTGAACATTATCTGAAATATAATCTGTGAAGTACATAATAAATATATTTGTTATTCCTTTACGTAAATGGATAGAGTAATAATTATTTTCCACCAACAAGTATTATATTTGGTTACTGGTCAAATTCTACTATTGTCTTTTTTTCCCTAGAAGGGGAAACCAGAAAAAAATTTTAAGGCTCCTTGTATTTTACTCTAACGAACAGAGAATTTAGATATTATCATTAGTTCCAAATGAAAGTAATATTTGCATATTAAAAGTGTTGTATAAATAAAATTCAAAGTAACTTTGAAAAACATAATCCATATTTGTATTAAAATAGTGGATGTGTAACATAGAATATAATTTAGTTAATCCTCATTTATTTATTTTTTTAATTTGTTAAACAGATGTTGACAAGCCTGTTGGCACGCTAGAATATATTGACTGTATCCCTTTCAGAGGGGTAAGATCTGTTTAGAATTGATTATATTGAAGGCAATATTGAAACCATAATAGGACTCCAAACAAGATTTTTTATGATTCATTGAATAGTTTACTTGACACCATATAATTGCTTGCAAAAAAAAAGGACTGACTTTTGGTAATCTTAAATGACATAACCCACAAGGGTTGACATGCTGTAAACTAACCAACCAACCAAATGTTAATTAACCTACAAAATGTTTATTTGTAGTTTATTTCACTTTTAATACAAATAAATAATCATGTTTTCTGATTAACAAATAGTAATGTTTATCATAAAATCATGTAAGAAATAGATTTTTTGGGATTATCTGCAACCAATCAGCTCTGTGCAGATTCTGGATGCTGTTGCAGATAACCTGCCAGAGGCAATAACCAATCGGATTGTCTGACAAGAGTGAGAGTCACTGGCTTATATAATGCTTTCAGTGTGACTTGGTGATGATAGTTGCATTAACTTTCTTCAGTGTTACACATTTAACTTACTAATTTTTGTTATATCTAAATTCTAATAAAAATGTGTTTAATACGTTTTATTCAATGAAACATAATCCTTATAGAAACATAAAAAAAAAGAAGCTGTTTTTATGTAGCTTATTTTAAATTAGTTATCAAAAGGCTGTAAAGATTCGTTGGTGTATTGCTGTGCCTGTTCTAGAGTCCTTATCTGAATAGTTTCAATATTGGTTCTCTATTTATTGTATCACCCGTAATCTTTGTGATTTGTGTTATACTTAGTTTGTATTTTTTGTTAGTTTTCAGCTACGTCAGTATTTAATTGGATCCCACGTGAAAAATGTTAATCCATTGTGTGTAAACTATTGGACAAAATCAGAGATACAGAAAAAAACAAAATTGGCTTTTATGTAACATAGATAGTTTTAACCTTTCATTGCCTTGTTACAAGATTATTTTTAATGCAAGTGATGCTTTTATATATATATACTATATGTGCCGTTCTTTCTTAAAGACAATTCTCGAGAGATTAAAGAACAGTTCAACTTCAGTGTAATACATGGAGCATCAACAGTTTCCAGTTGCTATGACTGAATGATCGACAAGAAATGGTTGATGAAGCAGTAAGGATAAGGAAGCCACTGATATTTTCTTTTGAATTTTGTTATCTTGAGATTATGTTCTTAAATTTAATGCTTACCTATGAACTGAACTTTTCCTTTATGAAGACATCGACTTCACTGCCTCAATATAGTCAATAGAGATAATTTCTAGAAAATCTTTGAAATAATCAAAAGAAGAATAGTACAAACTGAAATTGTCTTGTTAGTAAAAGGTTAAAACTGGAGATCCTATATTGTAGAATAAAACCTTGAATAAATGTGTATTAAGTAAGTAGTTGATTATGGAGGGCCTATTATCATATCACAGCCAAACAGCAAGGGATCCTATTCCCTTTTCGCTGTAGCGCTATGACCAGGGAGGGTTTTTTTTTGTTCTGAGGTGGAGCACCACACCACTATCAATTACTCAAGCTGTTCTACTCAAGCCTGAGTTGGTGAGGACAAGTATGAAAACCTGAAACCTTTAAATTCCCAAGTGAATGCTCTACCCTGGCCATTTCCTAGCAAAAACCTAGCTTGATTTATTAGCTTACATAGTGAAGATAATTCTTAACTTCATATCTTCTCATGAAATGAATTAATTGAATATTTTATTTCATTTTCTTATCTCTATTTCATACCTTAACTAAACTAATCCTTCAAACCCTTAAAAAATTCTAATCCTAAATTATAAAAAAAAATATTATTATTCCTTTTTATAATGTCTTTATGAAGCAAAAGTTATTTTAGGGCTTAACATTTTACTTCTTATAATTACTCCTTAAAATAAATTTGATTTGCTTTTAATATTGTTTATTTTCTGTTAAAAACTAACAGTTACTTAGTATGGCTGGTCTTTCCACTCTTGTATTTCAGATTAAGAATCAGTTGTTGTGATGATATTTCATATGAAATAGAAATTGTTTTTATATTTTAAACTGTTACTTTGGTCATTCATATAGGTATTCTACAGACGTTTTTTTCATTTCAGGATCACTCGTTGAAATAATTCTTATCAAGTTAATATTTTAATAATTGAAGAACAAAGAATTTCATGTAATAATCATCGCCTGTGTAATTTTCATACATTTTTTTTTTTTTGTTCATCAATAATCTATGAATCTTAGCAACTACAGGCATGTTATTATTAACCCTTGGACATTTGGGTAGTTTTTAAGTATGATTGTTCAAAAAGCATCTTGGGAACTAGTTCAGTGTGTGGATATATAATTTTAATGTATGTCCATTTTGGACAGGCCTTGGACTGATTGATAGAGAAACATTATTGTCATCTCTGCGAATTATAAAATATTCGTGAGAATATTTACTTAATGATTTGAGACAATACTTGATGAAATTAAGGTAGAAAATCAATTTAATCCCCAACATCAATGAATCTGGTTTAAAGAAATTGAGTAAAGACAAAATAATGTATTTTTACCTCTGAAAATAAAAACTATTTCATGTGTTTTCTCTAAAATTTCAATATGTACCAATGATGAACTATAATATGATCTGGTTTTATTTCTATTTATTCTTTAAAAAGAATTTTGGAAGTTTGAATTGTTTCGTCATGCTGAAATAATAAGTTGAAAATTTTAACCATAATCATCTCGAACTTTTAAGATTGATTCTGAGTATATATGACAGTGTTTTTAACATGTTTTAGTCTTCTATTTTTGGCAGACATGATGATTATCCAGCTTGTTTTATGTCAGGGCTGTGGATCTAAGCTTGAAGCGAATTAAGGGGTCACTGGAGCGCAGTCAGTCAAGCTTTACAAACTCTGACTCCAGTCTGATTTATTGCTTGATATGACCTAGTAAAGTTATACATGCACACACTCTTATAAAAGATTATTAAAAAAATCATGTTTTTTATATTAATATTAAGTAGGCCATATCACTGTAATTAATATAAAGGAGTCTACCAAAAGGTCTTATGTTCTGACTCCACAGCCCTGGTTTATATAATTAAAAATATTTTTGTGACATTTTTGTGGACATATTTATCATTTTTAAAAAAATAATAAACGAAGTTCTTTTTTTTTTTTTTTGTTTTTTTTTTTAGAACTTTGAATTTGAACCCCCTCCGATGATAACCAAAAGGTCAAATTGTCCAAATGAAAAAAAAAAGTTTTTTGTAAACTTTTTGGTGATATTTTTAATATTTTAATTTACTTTTTTAAGAATCTCAACAACGTTGTGTGCACTCAAATTAATCCACTAATATCTTCTAACAATGATTTATTTTCTTATCACACACACCTATCTCCTACATATACCCATATACCCATATTCATTCATGATATAGTCAGATTGTGGGTCTAAAGAAACATTTACTAAAAGTGCGAAAATATTTTGGTAATTGATTTTTATTTTTGTCTCTTTATGATTTCTTCTCTTATACACACATCCACACACACACACACTGTGCAGTGGGTAAATTGAGCTACATCAAGTGTCTAGGGGAGGTAAGTGCTGCCTGTATCAAACTGGCTGGCTCTGAAGACTACCTTCGGCAACAAGACTCTGTTATGCACACAAGCAAGAGACCCAGTGTTAGCTGCTGTGAAATATTTCTGCAACCACATCACCCCCTAACATCTGGGCAGTCTAACTCCCCAACATTGCATCCCCCCCCCTTTGATTATTATGTACTGAGGACATAGCTTGAGAGAGAGAGATATCACAAAACTTATACAAGACCAGGAAAGACTAAGTGAAGGCATGGATTAAATTGGCAGGAGCATGTTATGACCAATTAAGGACAAGAAGCCTGTCAGGTGAGACTTGCTGAGATTCTAGAAGTAGAGGCTGTGTGATGAAACCAAGTGGTGATTTCTTTGAAGTGAATATTAATCTATAGTATTCTATCTAAGATATTTTTCATCTAATTTCGTGTTAATATACTGATAAAGTGGGACATGTCAGTGGATTTTATTTTGCGTAATTTAGACAACAATGTTACCCATCGCACCTCTGTGTGGTATGTTATGATATGATATATAGTATTATTGAATGGTGTTTTCGAAATTATCCAAAGAATTATTTTTCTTTAAAGAAATCTTGTGCAACTGGTAGGATGTGAGTAAATTTCCATAATAAGATTTGATATAGTTTATTGCTGTTTATTACTCTAAATCATTAACGAATAGAAAACAATTTTTTAAACTCATTATTGCAATTATCTTGCGACTTGCCTATAACAAGGTAAATTTGTTCAATTTTGAAGATGAATTTAATCTTTACTAAGTAACTGAATTTCAAGTTTTCTTTCCTGTTATGTTTAAGATATTTTCTGGTGTAGTTTAAAAATTCCCCTTTGTGTGTGAGTGTCTGTATATATTTAAGAATAACGTTTTAGTCCTTATTTAATACACTTCCTTGTATTCCATAATATTCTTTTGTTCTCACTATTTCTTTCTCCTGTTGCATTTTAGACTTTATATTTATTTTCTCTTTTCTATCATGGCGTAAGAGTTTTTTGTTTTCAATTTCTCTTTTTATTTTGCATAAAATTTTTAGCAAGAAAGTAGAAATAGAAACTATTAGATTTTTGTGATTAATTGTCAAGATACTTTAAAGATTTGTCGTAACTCCATATTAAGTAAGAGCATAAAACGAACTTTAGTAGATTCCTGTGGTTGGAAACCTCAAGTTATTATTATGACAATTTAAAGGGTAAATGATCTCACCTTTACTCTAAAAGGTGAGATCATTAAAACAATCAATCAGAATATGAATTTTCAAAGATCAAAGCCAAGTGATCTTGGGATGCAAGTAGGAAAAGTGATCTTGCATCTGGAGTTGAGATTATATAGTTGTAACGTCCTGTCTTCCCTTGTTTGGGATGGAGTTTGGAATAGTGGAAGAGGGTTATCTTTCCTTGCCGCCAGGTTAATGGATGGCGCTCTTCAACGTCCGGTAATGGCCCACTTACGCCTGCGTTTTTAGTCACTGGTCAAACTTTCTGATATGGAAGGTGGTGCGCGCACTTGCCGGAATGTCACTGCTTCGTGTGATGGACATGATTTGGCGCACGTTCAACCTCATCACGTTGACTGGTGCCGTCAGTTGGCTCGGGTCTGTTGTCCTTCTTGATCGAGTTAAACGCAGCGCGCTTACACTCGTCCGTCTGTCGGCTATATTCCGACTCCTGGAACCAACGTCACGTCTACCGTCAGTTCATACTCCTTCCGAATACTTGGGTGTGCTCAGTCCGCCTTCTGATGAGCATCTCGAATTGTGCCTTTGTACGCACCTCACACTTTCCCAGTGAGAGTGTCCGATACCGTCATTGGTACATGCATACGACACTGTAGCTCACTTGCAGCACGTTGCCCGCGACTGAAGAGGCCAAATTGATGCCCTTTCAATATAATGTTAGTTCGGCTAAGTTGATATGTTTGGGTGTATCTTCAGGTCGCAACCAACAAGCACAAGCACAGAATCCATGGATCGAAGATCATGCTCTGAAGGGAGGCTTTCCTTTACTCATATCCTTTCGTTGGTGACCGATACTTTGCTCTCCTCTGATATTCCGCAAGCCACACAAAGCCAAGCACACCACGGTAGGTGCCTGCACAAGCTTCCCACACAATGAAACAGTGTCTGTCGCTAACGACATTGGGGAGAATCTGGAATCATGCACCTCCCTTCTACCCAGCAGTTACCACCTTCCATACATCGACCACCAATCCACACCCGTGTACCGCTTTCAATTGTCTGGATTATTGGTGTCAAAACTTTCAGCAAAGGCCAACGCTGGCGAAGTCTCGTCAAGGCTCCATAAGCGTGTTCATCTGCATGTTTCCTTTCTTCTCCAGTTTTCTTTCTCAGTGGATTGGTGCTGGATTAATGGACTGGCGTTCTTCACACGTCCGTATGGCCCACTTAACGCCTGCTTTTTGTCGCTGATCAAACTTCTTGATATGGAAGGTGGTGCGCCGCACTACCGGATGTCCACTGCTTCTGTGTATGGAGAAGATTTGGCGCACATTCAACTCATCCACGAGGACTGTTCCGATCAGTGGCTCGAGCCCCATACCCGCTGATCTTTGTTGCCAAACAAAGCTAAACTGATGATGATAAATCTATACACAGCAGATAGTATGACTTATTTCCTCGCGATGATATAATATTTCGGAAGCCAGATGAGCTAATCATTATTAAAATCTTCTCTCTCACTGAAGTCCTCTGTTACTCCCGTTTATATAAATTCTCGTCTGTACTTATTTTAATTACTATTTGCTTCCTAATAAAAATGCCCATGTCGAAATCAAATCCGTTTTATTCTGAAGCGTTTTGTTCCTTCACATTTTTATCACCAATGAATTGTGTAATGGAAACTACCACCCAATCTTTTCTCATACAAGCCTGCAATAGAAATTTTTAAGAAAACATAATATTGCGGATATTACAATTCATTTCTAAATAAATTCTACATTAGAATGTGTATTTAAAATTCTTATATGAAAAGTTAATAGATCTTTGTATTATAATTAGGCTTACCATATTATTTACTGCTCGTTCAGTCATAGAAATATTTAATATCAATATCAGAATTTTAAAGTTATAAACTCATCAGAATGGACCTTATGTAGCAAAGAATTTTACACGAGAAGTTTACATGTTTTCAAATTATTCTGGATTGTATTAAATGTTAAATCTAAATTTCTATTTTAGAAAAAAATCTTTTATTTTGCTTAAGGATTAAGTTTGTATTCTTGGTGGAAAATTTTCAAATTTACCCTGTTGTCTGCGTGCACAAACATTTTACACTTGTCATGGTGATACATATAAATCTAGAATTTCCGTTTCTAATTTTGCTTCTGTGTATATGTGTCACAAAAATTCTATTTGCGTAATGATAATTAATCTGTTTTTATAGAACATACAATGTTTTTCTTCTCTAATGATATTAATATTTGAAAAGTGCTACAATGGTTCGCTCTTCAATGATCATAAGCGTGTTAGATATTTCTTTTTTCTATGAATAATTGCTCACCGCTAATTTGATGTGACTTGGGCTATTTATTTTTCAAGAATTGACTGTTTGAAATAAACCTTACGGTAACGTACAATGATTTATACGTTCCTTTTGTTTATGTTCATATATTTAAAATTATTGAAAATACATTGGATAACTAAAGTTTTTAAGAATTACTGTTTCATTCGAAGCTAAGAAAATTGCACAAAAATAGTGAATTGTGAAAATACTTATTCAACCTGAAAAATATCGGCTTGTTAAAAATCTCAAAATACAGAAATAGCAGTTCACACAAAACCAATCGAGATAGAAAAAAAAGTTCCCGATTGTTTAAAAATATTTTGTCATAGGAACTGCATCAGCAATTAAAAATTGATCCTTTATTATGAATATGATGATACAAGAGAAGTTATTACTTTTATTGCGAATGTTTTGACTTTGTGGCAATTATCCGCTTGAAAGATGTGTTACGGAGATGTAAGACAGACGATCGCCTGAAGAAAAAATAAAAAAAAATTAAAAAAAATTGTGGTAGTAGATAAATCGATCGCCCTGAACGAAAGCCCCCCTCCCACCCAAAAAAAAATAATAAAATAATAAAATGATAAAATAAAATAGTGGTATTACATGAATTGATGAAAATTTTAGTTAACTTCGGGAAATTGGCAAACTAATGAATCGAATGCATGCCCATTCCCGCCTCGGTGAAGTCTCCGACTCCGTATCTTCGTCGCCATGCAGCAGACTTTCCAACCCGCTCTAGGAAATCGTTGTGATGTGTGTCTTCTACCACGTGGTGACACTGTGGCATGGCGCAGATCCTTCACGTGGCGGGTATCCAGTCCCACCACGAACAACTGTGAGCTGATTAATTTTGCCCACCTCACCTAAGTGCTGTGCTTGGGACATGAGGACACTGTCCACGGCGTCACCCCGTTCACTCTAACTTCGTATCGATGGATCCCGTTGTGGGTGCAGTGGACGGTGATACATTGTCTTTAGGGTATGACATTGTATCTGTAGAGAGGATGGGACAGAGTTTCATGGTCGCAATTCGCTTCGTCGTGCGGTGTCAACGCATCGCTATGCCATTCCCGACTGGGGCGTATGTGCAACGGAATCGCAGGATAATTTTCCACTCATGTGCAAAAGCTCTAAACTTACTGCTGCAGAAGGCTATGTCGTTGTCCGAAAGTAGCACGTGCGGTGGAATCACGCTTGCCGAATCATGTCTCACCAACTGCTTCCAAATGCAGCTACAGTCTGTGACTGTTTCGAATGAAAGGAACCATAATGCGTGTTCCCCTGCCAGTTCCTATTACCCTCCAGCTTTTCTTTTCCCAGTGGATTGGTGCATGGGTTAAATGGACTGGCGTTATTTTCACACGTCCGTATGGCCCACTTAACGCCTGCGTTTTTAGCCGCTCATAAAACTCTCTTGATATGGAAAGTGGTGCGCCGCACTGCCGGATGTCCACTGCTTCTGTGGATGGACATGATTTGGCGCACGTTTCAACTCATCCACGTGGACGGTGCCGATCAGTGGCTCGAGCCCGTTGTCCTTCTTGATCGTGTTAAACCAGCGCTGCTCTACACTCGTCCGTCGGCTATATTCCGACTCGATGGAACCAACGTCACGTCTACAGTCAGTTCATACTCCTTCGCGAAAACCTTGGGTGTGCTCAGTCGCCTTCTGATGAGCATCTCGAATTGTGCCTTTGTACGCACTCACGCTTTTCCAGTGAGAGTGTCCGATATGCATTGGTACACGCACACTGACACTGTACACACGTGCAGCACGTTATCCTGTGACTGAAGAGCAGAATTGATGCTTTCAATATGATGTTCAGGTTCGGCTAAGTTGATATGTTGGTTGTCATCTTCAGGTCGCAGCCAACAAGCGGCCTTCAACACTGTCTCGTACCTCTCCAAAGCTACTCCGGTTGCTATGGAACTGACATTGACCAACCGTTCAACTCCAGCCGTCCACGTACGAATCCCATAGCCGGATAATGCCGCAGCAGAGAATCCATGGTCTCGAACATCATGCGCTGATGGAGGGTGTCCCTTACTTCATCATCCCACCCGTTGGTGACCGAACTTGCTCTCCTCTTGAATATTCCGCAAGCCACACAAAGCCAAGCACACACCGGGAGGTGCCTGACAAGCTTCCCACACAAGGAGAACCGTGTCCGTCGCGTAACGACATTGGGAGGCTTCTGGAATCATGCACCCTCGCTTCCACCGCAGTTAACCACGTACCATCCCCGACCACCAATTCCACAACCCGTGTACCGTCTTTCAACTGTTCTGGGTCCTTGCTGTCGAAACGTCAGCAAAGCCAAACGCTGAGAGTCCGTCAAGGCACCATAATGCTGCCAGTTCCTATTACCCTCCAGCTTTTCTTTCCCAAGTCGATTGGTGCTGGGTTAATGGACTGGCGCTCTTCACACGTCCGTATGGCCCACTTAACGCCTGCGTTTTTAGTCACTGGTCAAACTCTCTTGATATGGAAGGTGGTGCGCCGCACTGCCGGATGTCCACTGCTTCTGTGGATGGACATGATTTGGCGCACGTTCAACTCATCCACGTTGACGGTGCCGATCAGTTGCTCGGGTCTGTTGTCCTTCTTGATCGAGTTAAACCAGCGCTGCTTTACACTCGTCCGTCTGTCGGCTATATTCCGACTCCATGGAACCAACGTCACGTCTACCGTCAGTTCATACTCCTTCACGAATACCTTGGGTGTGCTCAGTCGCCTTCTGATGAGCATCTCGAATTGTGCCTTTGTACGCACCCACACTTTCCCAGTGAGAGTGTCCGATACGCATTGGTACATGCATACTGACACTGTACTCACTTGCAGCAACGTTGCCCTGCGACTGAAGAGCCAAATTGATGCCTTTCAATATAATGTTCAGTTCGACTAAGTTGATATGTTGGGTGTCATCTTCAGGTCGCAACCAACAAGCACAGCACAGAATCCATGGCATCGAAGATCATGCTCTGAGGGAGGCTTTCCTTTACCTCATCATCCCTTTCGTTGGTGACCGAACTTGCTCTCCTCTTGAATATTCCGCAAGCCACACAAAGCCAAGCACACACCGGTAGGTGCCTGACAAGCTTCCCACACAATGAGAACAGTGTCTGTCGCGTAACGACATTGGGAGAATTCTGGAATCATGCACCCTCCCTTCTACAGCAGTTAACCACCTTCCATACACGACCACCAATCCCAGCACCCGTGTACCGTCTTTCAATTGTTCTGGATTATTGGTGTCCAAACTTCAGCAAAGCCAAACGCTGCGAGTCCGTCAAGGCTCCATAATGCGTTTCATCTGCATGTTCCTATTCTTCTCCAGCTTTTCTTTTCTCAGTGGATTGGTGCTGGATTAATGGACTGGCGTTCTTCACACGTCCGTATGGCCCACTTAACGCCTGCTTTTTGTCGCTGATCAAACTCTCTTGATATGGAAGGTGGTGCGCCGCACTACCGGATGTCCACTGCTTCTGTGTATGGAGAAGATTTGGCGCACATTCAACTCATCCACGAGGACTGTTCCGATCAGTGGCTCGAGCCCGTTGTCCTTCTTGATCGTGTTAAACCAGGACTGCTTTACCCTCGTCCGTCTGTCGGCTATATTTCGACTCGACGGAACCAACGTCACGTCTACGGTCAGCTCATACTCCTTCAAGAATACCTTGGGTGTGCTCGGTCGCCTTCTGATGAGCATCTCGAATTGTGCCTTTGTACGCACTCACGCTTTCCCAGTGAAAGTGTCCGATACGCATTGGGACACGCACACTGACACTGTACTCTCGTGCAGTACGTTACCCGGCGACTGAAGAGCCGAATTGATGTCATTCAATATGATGTTCAGTTCGGCTAAGTTGATATGTTGGTTGTCATCTTCAGGTCGCAGCCTACAAGTGACCTTCAACACTGTCTCGTACCTCTCCAAAGCTACTCCGGTTGCTAGGGAACTGGCATTGACCCACCCGTTCAGCTCTCAGCCGTCCACGTACAAATACCCTCTAGTCGGACAATGCCGCAGCAGAGAAATCCATGGTCTCGAACATCATGCGCTGATGGAGGGTGTCCCTTACCTCATCATCCACCCGTTGGTGACCGAACTTGCTCTCCTCTTGAATATTCCGCAAGCCACACAAAGCCAAGCACACACCGGGAGGTGCCTGACAAGCTTCCCACACAAGGAGAACCGTGTCCGTCGCGTAACGACATTGGGAGGCTTCTGGAATTATGCACCCTCGCTTCCACCGTAGTTAACCACGTACCATCCCCGACCACCAATTCCAGCACCCGTGTACCGTCTTTCATTCCACAACCGGAAAATCTCTTGCCGATGTGCTGAACTTGGGCAAGTGCCTGTTTGCCATCATTCACCGAAATAGCTTACGTCAAAATGAATAAGAGAGAGAGAGGGAGAGAGAGAGGGGAGAGAGAGAGGGAGAGAGAGAGAGAGAGAGAGGGGAGAGAGAGAGAGAGAGGAAGAGAAAGAGAGAGAGAGAGAGAGAGAGATTGTCTCAAATTATTATTGTTCAAATGTAAATGTAAATTTAGTTTCTAAACATGTAGAGATAAACATTTAGAATTAATTAGTAAAACATCTAGAAAATACAGGAGAACATAGAGGAAAATAAAGCCAACTGACTCAGGAAAACATGAAAGACTAAGCAGGGAACAACAGTGATTCGTTTCGCGATCATTTATATTACAATTCAAAAAAAATTCGCTACTTTTTTCAATTTTCAATAGATTTTACGTGACATTCAGCTGACATCTATGATCTTTATGGCAATGGGTCAGATACCTTCTGCGGAGAGGGCCCACCTGATAATTTTCCCTACCAAAGTAGACGAGATTGTTTAGCTGTGTTAAAGAGAAAGTTAAAATAAAACTGAAAATAAACAAAATGATTACTAGAACCAGCGCTAAATTATGATGTAGCCAAGGGCGACTTAAGGTGCTGTCAATAAAAATTGAGAGAAGTAGAAATTAGTCTGTTTTTAAATTATTAAGATCATATTTCTCCTTTGATGCTATCCCGGTTCCATTGAGTTTACTTTCTTTAGATTTTCTCTTCTCTTTTGTAGATATTTTATCTTCAACACACTAATTCTAGTCTCTTCATTGTGTTGATATTTGACAAATTTACAATTATCAGTTTATTAATTCGTTTTTCTCTTCTTTGCGTCACAAAAATTCTAATGACGTCATGATAGTAATCCTTTGTAAAAAGAAAATAGAATTTTCTTTAGTCAAAAAAGATTTCGATTGTTCATTCCATCATTGATCATAATCCTGTTAGATATTTCTCTTTTATATAAATTAATCCTCATCGCATAGATAGAAACAATTATAAGGTTTTTTTGTATACGTGTCTTATACAACAGACTGTTGCATTCCCTATAAATACGTCGATAGTTGCTGAGTAAATCACTTTTATTCGCCGACGTCTCTTTACAGCATCTAGTTCGTGTTTCTAACACTCACCAAAGCCAAACGTAAGTCTTTATATTTTCATCAAACTTATTTTCTCCTTCTTATAATTCTAATCACATTTATGTCAACTAAATCTGATTTTATTTGCTGTTTAGTCCTAATTGACTTACATATATGTGAAGTGTAAACTCATTTGCCAGTGTCTTTCTTTCTAATGAACGATTTTGAATATAAGTTCGTTTTCTTTTCGTAGATCACCATGAACGGAAAAGTTATTTTCATATTGGCCCTCTGTGTCATGTCCGCCTTTGTAGGTAAGAGAAATTATTTTACATTTTCTCAATATTTCAATTGATCATAATATCTAAATGTACCAAAGCCAATACTGTTAATACAATGTTTCCCAATAAATATATACGTTTTACTTCATATAACACGCCTACAATTGTTGATCATTAATTTAACTCCATTATTTTTAATCCTGAAAATATCTCGATTATAAAATATAATTTTATATCAGATATCCATTCATGTTATAAACATTGAAAAGTAATCTCTTTTAGTGTATTTTTCAAATACAATATATTGAATCCGAGGAGAATAATTGATTTGAAACATTCATTGATAATTATTTACTGTTTTAGTCATCCGATTCATTATCAGAAAGATAAACGCAATTAATAATTTTGCTCTTTATATTTTGTTACGTCCTCAATTCTGAAGTTAATTCCTTCTGAACTTTAGAGAAATATAATTTTATCATTCACAAAATAAAACTGATCTTCAAAAATCTCATGTGAAAAAGAACATTTTAATTTCTCTTTTCGTTCATTCTGTTTCATAGTGAGCCAAGCTGCAGTGGTTACCGAACAACCTACATGTAACGAAGAGGAAGGCGGTAGCGGAGATCAATCAAATAATGATGTTCCATGTCCCTTAGAAGAAATCACAACAGATGAAAACGTCGAACAATGATCACTTTATATTTTGTAATTTTTTATTCATGCAAAATAAAAGTAGATTGTTGAATTAAATTTTTGTCTTTGTTTTTTTTTATATGAAATATTTACAAACATAAAGATATAATTCATTGTATAAATTAAGCATTTGCACACACAGAGACACACACACACACATACACACAGAGACACGCACATGAAACAACTATACACAAAGGGAATAAATATATACATACAAACTCATATACACAAACATGTGTGCGTGCATGCACATACACACCTACACACACATGTATATATGTGTTATACGGATGTTTATATATAAATATATATATCATATATATACACACACACATATGCACACACACACACACATATATATTATATATATATATTTATATACATATATATACATACATAAAGGCATTTATAGATAGAATAGATAGATAGATAGATAGATCATAGATAGATAAGCGTAGATATATTATTTTCAAAACACTTTGGACCTTCTTGCCATTGTAGTATGTTTTTACTGCCTAGTGCTTCAAAAATTTGACACCAAGTCAATACTATTTTTCATTTGCGCTTTAAGCCGCTCGTAGATTAATCTAGTAATAAAACATATGATTACGATTGTGTAACGACTACTAAATATCAAATATTTACGAAATGTAAGAAAATGTAATTAAATAGTTAAATTCTTTCACAATTTTACCATTATTCGGACTGAAAAAGGAATAATTATGAGGATGTAAGTAGAAACGACGTGAATATTCACCATGAATACACTGAGTATTCAGCATTGATGTGAAATGAAATTATGTCAATAGAAGATTGAAGACTAAGAATTAATGTTTTCATAAGAAATATTTCAACGCAAAGAACGCCATCGCTATTGTGAATGTGTAACATCTCGACAATTAAAAACCTTTTGCTTAGACACATTCAGTTACTTTGTGATAATTTTGCTTTCTATTTTCTTATTTATTTTGCAGCAGACACATTCTTCAAAATGGCAAGATAATTAATATTAACGGAATCTTTGGTTAAAATATATTTCTATGAAAGAAGATTTTCTCTGTGTTCAGAATACATTGCAAATGCCCTCTCGGGCGCTTATGCCTGTTAGTTCCATTCAGTTTGCATTCTTCTAGTCAAATCTACATCAGCATAGGGCGATCAGCGTAATATAATGTTTAACGAGATATATAAACGGAGCATTATTAATATAGCTAAATGAGTGCCCATACCGCTGATCTTGGCCAAACAAAGCTAAACTGATATGATAAATCTATACCAGCAGATAGTATGTACTTATTTTCCTCGCATGATATAATATTCGGAAGCCAATGAGCTAATCATTATTAAAATCTTTCTCTCTCACTGAGTCCTCTGTACTCCCGATTTATATTAAAATCTGCGCTGTCTGTACTTATTTATACTATTTGCTTCCTAATAAAAATGCCATGTCGGAAATCAATCGGTTTTATTCTGAAGCGTTTTGTTCCTTCACATTTTATTCACAATAATTGTGTAAATGAAACTACACCAATCTTTTCTCATACAAGCCTGCAATAGAAATTTTTTAAAAAATATATTTGCGGATATTACAATTTCATTCTAAAAAAATTCTACATTAGAATGTGTATTTTAAATTCTTATATTGAAAAGTTAATAGATCTTTGTATTTATATAGGCTTCCATATATTACTGTGTCAGTCATAGGAAATATTTTAATATTCAATATCAGAATAAAGTTATAACTCATCAGAAATGGACCTTATGAGCAAAAGAATTTTACAGAGAAGTTTACATGTTTCAATTATTCGGTATTTATAAATGTTAAATCTTTTAAATTTCTATTGAGAAAAAAAATCTTTATTTTGCTTAAGGGATTAAAGTTTAGTATTCTTGGTG
>JALAJA010001735.1:0-24561 GCA_023376005.1 Doryteuthis pealeii | reverse complement strand
ATTGGAGTTGTAGACTGCTAAGGACACACTTACGGTTGCTAGGGAGGCCATATTGGCTCAGGAAACTCTCTATGAACAGTATTGGAGCAAAGGAGTAGATTTCAGATGGATTTTGTTGAATTTAGCTGTTTCTAGGGGCCGTTGCTAAGGACAGCACTAACGGTTGCTAGGGACGCTATTTTTTTGCTGACAACGAGGCTACGGTTAATATTGTGGCTATATAATACAGAGAAAGCCCCTATTAATGCCCAGGACTGTATTTGAGATAGTCTATTTACCAAAATGCTTTTACAGAAGGACGTTGCTAAGGATGCTGGCTATGGTTGCTAGGTACACGGTTTTTGAACCGGAAAGTGGCTATTTGCTTATTGGGTTGTAGGCTGCTAAGGACGCACTTTACGGTTGCTAGGGAGGCCATATTGGCTCAGGAAACTCTCTATGAACAGTATTGGAGCAAAGGAGTAGATTTCAGATGGATTTTGTTGAATTTAGCTGTTTCTAGGGGCCGTTGCTAAGGACAGCACTAACGGTTGCTAGGGACGCTATTTTTTGCTGACAACGAGGCTACGGTTAATATTGTGGCTATATAATACAGAGAAAGCCCCTATTAATGCCCAGGACTGTATTTGAGATAGTCTATTTACCAAAATGCTTTTACAGAAGGACGTTGCTAAGGATGCTGGCTATGGTTGCTAGGTACACGGTTTTTGAACCGGAAAGTGGCTATTTGCTTATTGGGTTGTAGGCTGCTAAGGACGCACTTTACGGTTGCTAGGGAGGCCATATTGGCTCAGGAAACTCTCTATGAACAGTATTGGAGCAAAGGAGTAGATTTCAGATGGATTTTGTTGAATTTAGCTGTTTCTAGGGGCCGTTGCTAAGGACAGCACTAACGGTTGCTAGGGACGCTTTTTTTGCTGACAACGAGGCTACGGTTAATATTGTGGCTATATAATACAGAGAAAGCCCCTATTAATGCCCAGGACTGTATTTGAGATAGTCTATTTACCAAAATGCTTTTACAGAAGGACGTTGCTAAGGATGCTGGCTATGGTTGCTAGGTACACGGTTTTTGAACCGGAAAGTGGCTATTTGCTTATTGGGTTGTAGGCTGCTAAGGACGCACTTTACGGTTGCTAGGGAGGCCATATTGGCTCAGGAAACTCTCTATGAACAGTATTGGAGCAAAGGAGTAGATTTCAGATGGATTTTGTTGAATTTAGCTGTTTCTAGGGGCCGTTGCTAAGGACAGCACTAACGGTTGCTAGGGACGCTATTTTTTGCTGACAACGAGGCTACGGTTAATATTGTGGCTATATAATACAGAGAAAGCCCCTATTAATGCCCAGGACTGTATTTGAGATAGTCTATTTACCAAAATGCTTTTACAGAAGGACGTTGCTAAGGATGCTGGCTATGGTTGCTAGGTACACGGTTTTTGAACCGGAAAGTGGCTATTTGCTTATTGGGTTGTAGGCTGCTAAGGACGCACTTTACGGTTGCTAGGGAGGCCATATTGGCTCAGGAAACTCTCTATGAACAGTATTGGAGCAAAGGAGTAGATTTCAGATGGATTTTGTTGAATTTAGCTGTTTCTAGGGGCCGTTGCTAAGGACAGCACTAACGGTTGCTAGGGACGCTATTTTTGCTGACAACGAGGCTACGGTTAATATTGTGGCTATATAATACAGAGAAAGCCCCTATTAATGCCCAGGACTGTATTTGAGATAGTCTATTTACCAAAATGCTTTTACAGAAGGACGTTGCTAAGGATGCTGGCTATGGTTGCTAGGTACACGGTTTTTGAACCGGAAAGTGGCTATTTGCTTATTGGGTTGTAGGCTGCTAAGGACGCACTTTACGGTTGCTAGGGAGGCCATATTGGCTCAGGAAACTCTCTATGAACAGTATTGGAGCAAAGGAGTAGATTTCAGATGGATTTTGTTGAATTTAGCTGTTTCTAGGGGCCGTTGCTAAGGACAGCACTAACGGTTGCTAGGGACGCTATTTTTTGCTGACAACGAGGCTACGGTTAATATTGTGGCTATATAATACAGAGAAAGCCCCTATTAATGCCCAGGACTGTATTTGAGATAGTCTATTTACCAAAATGCTTTTACAGAAGGACGTTGCTAAGGATGCTGGCTATGGTTGCTAGGTACACGGTTTTTGAACCGGAAAGTGGCTATTTGCTTATTGGGTTGTAGGCTGCTAAGGACGCACTTTACGGTTGCTAGGGAGGCCATATTGGCTCAGGAAACTCTCTATGAACAGTATTGGAGCAAAGGAGTAGATTTCAGATGGATTTTGTTGAATTTAGCTGTTTCTAGGGGCCGTTGCTAAGGACAGCACTAACGGTTGCTAGGGACGCTATTTTTTGCTGACAACGAGGCTACGGTTAATATTGTGGCTATATAATACAGAGAAAGCCCCTATTAATGCCCAGGACTGTATTTGAGATAGTCTATTTACCAAAATGCTTTTACAGAAGGACGTTGCTAAGGATGCTGGCTATGGTTGCTAGGTACACGGTTTTTGAACCGGAAAGTGGCTATTTGCTTATTGGGTTGTAGGCTGCTAAGGACGCACTTTACGGTTGCTAGGGAGGCCATATTGGCTCAGGAAACTCTCTATGAACAGTATTGGAGCAAAGGAGTAGATTTCAGATGGATTTTGTTGAATTTAGCTGTTTCTAGGGGCCGTTGCTAAGGACAGCACTAACGGTTGCTAGGGACGCTATTTTTTGCTGACAACGAGGCTACGGTTAATATTGTGGCTATATAATACAGAGAAAGCCCCTATTAATGCCCAGGACTGTATTTGAGATAGTCTATTTACCAAAATGCTTTTACAGAAGGACGTTGCTAAGGATGCTGGCTATGGTTGCTAGGTACACGGTTTTTGAACCGGAAAGTGGCTATTTGCTTATTGGGTTGTAGGCTGCTAAGGACGCACTTTACGGTTGCTAGGGAGGCCATATTGGCTCAGGAAACTCTCTATGAACAGTATTGGAGCAAAGGAGTAGATTTCAGATGGATTTTGTTGAATTTAGCTGTTTCTAGGGGCCGTTGCTAAGGACAGCACTAACGGTTGCTAGGGACGCTATTTTTTGCTGACAACGAGGCTACGGTTAATATTGTGGCTATATAATACAGAGAAAGCCCCTATTAATGCCCAGGACTGTATTTGAGATAGTCTATTTACCAAAATGCTTTTACAGAAGGACGTTGCTAAGGATGCTGGCTATGGTTGCTAGGTACACGGTTTTTGAACCGGAAAGTGGCTATTTGCTTATTGGGTTGTAGGCTGCTAAGGACGCACTTTACGGTTGCTAGGGAGGCCATATTGGCTCAGGAAACTCTCTATGAACAGTATTGGAGCAAAGGAGTAGATTTCAGATGGATTTTGTTGAATTTAGCTGTTTCTAGGGGCCGTTGCTAAGGACAGCACTAACGGTTGCTAGGGACGCTATTTTTTGCTGACAACGAGGCTACGGTTAATATTGTGGCTATATAATACAGAGAAAGCCCCTATTAATGCCCAGGACTGTATTTGAGATAGTCTATTTACCAAAATGCTTTTACAGAAGGACGTTGCTAAGGATGCTGGCTATGGTTGCTAGGTACACGGTTTTTGAACCGGAAAGTGGCTATTTGCTTATTGGGTTGTAGGCTGCTAAGGACGCACTTTACGGTTGCTAGGGAGGCCATATTGGCTCAGGAAACTCTCTATGAACAGTATTGGAGCAAAGGAGTAGATTTCAGATGGATTTTGTTGAATTTAGCTGTTTCTAGGGGCCGTTGCTAAGGACAGCACTAACGGTTGCTAGGGACGCTATTTTTTGCTGACAACGAGGCTACGGTTAATATTGTGGCTATATAATACAGAGAAAGCCCCTATTAATGCCCAGGACTGTATTTGAGATAGTCTATTTACCAAAATGCTTTTACAGAAGGACGTTGCTAAGGATGCTGGCTATGGTTGCTAGGTACACGGTTTTTGAACCGGAAAGTGGCTATTTGCTTATTGGGTTGTAGGCTGCTAAGGACGCACTTTACGGTTGCTAGGGAGGCCATATTGGCTCAGGAAACTCTCTATGAACAGTATTGGAGCAAAGGAGTAGATTTCAGATGGATTTTGTTGAATTTAGCTGTTTCTAGGGGCCGTTGCTAAGGACAGCACTAACGGTTGCTAGGGACGCTATTTTTTGCTGACAACGAGGCTACGGTTAATATTGTGGCTATATAATACAGAGAAAGCCCCTATTAATGCCCAGGACTGTATTTGAGATAGTCTATTTACCAAAATGCTTTTACAGAAGGACGTTGCTAAGGATGCTGGCTATGGTTGCTAGGTACACGGTTTTTGAACCGGAAAGTGGCTATTTGCTTATTGGGTTGTAGGCTGCTAAGGACGCACTTTACGGTTGCTAGGGAGGCCATATTGGCTCAGGAAACTCTCTATGAACAGTATTGGAGCAAAGGAGTAGATTTCAGATGGATTTTGTTGAATTTAGCTGTTTCTAGGGGCCGTTGCTAAGGACAGCACTAACGGTTGCTAGGGACGCTATTTTTTGCTGACAACGAGGCTACGGTTAATATTGTGGCTATATAATACAGAGAAAGCCCCTATTAATGCCCAGGACTGTATTTGAGATAGTCTATTTACCAAAATGCTTTTACAGAAGGACGTTGCTAAGGATGCTGGCTATGGTTGCTAGGTACACGGTTTTTGAACCGGAAAGTGGCTATTTGCTTATTGGGTTGTAGGCTGCTAAGGACGCACTTTACGGTTGCTAGGGAGGCCATATTGGCTCAGGAAACTCTCTATGAACAGTATTGGAGCAAAGGAGTAGATTTCAGATGGATTTTGTTGAATTTAGCTGTTTCTAGGGGCCGTTGCTAAGGACAGCACTAACGGTTGCTAGGGACGCTATTTTTTGCTGACAACGAGGCTACGGTTAATATTGTGGCTATATAATACAGAGAAAGCCCCTATTAATGCCCAGGACTGTATTTGAGATAGTCTATTTACCAAAATGCTTTTACAGAAGGACGTTGCTAAGGATGCTGGCTATGGTTGCTAGGTACACGGTTTTTGAACCGGAAAGTGGCTATTTGCTTATTGGGTTGTAGGCTGCTAAGGACGCACTTTACGGTTGCTAGGGAGGCCATATTGGCTCAGGAAACTCTCTATGAACAGTATTGGAGCAAAGGAGTAGATTTCAGATGGATTTTGTTGAATTTAGCTGTTTCTAGGGGCCGTTGCTAAGGACAGCACTAACGGTTGCTAGGGACGCTATTTTTTGCTGACAACGAGGCTACGGTTAATATTGTGGCTATATAATACAGAGAAAGCCCCTATTAATGCCCAGGACTGTATTTGAGATAGTCTATTTACCAAAATGCTTTTACAGAAGGACGTTGCTAAGGATGCTGGCTATGGTTGCTAGGTACACGGTTTTTGAACCGGAAAGTGGCTATTTGCTTATTGGGTTGTAGGCTGCTAAGGACGCACTTTACGGTTGCTAGGAGGCCATATTGGCTCAGGAAACTCTCTATGAACAGTATTGGAGCAAAGGAGTAGATTTCAGATGGATTTTGTTGAATTTAGCTGTTTCTAGGGGCCGTTGCTAAGGACAGCACTAACGGTTGCTAGGGACGCTATTTTTTGCTGACAACGAGGCTACGGTTAATATTGTGGCTATATAATACAGAGAAAGCCCCTATTAATGCCCAGGACTGTATTTGAGATAGTCTATTTACCAAAATGCTTTTACAGAAGGACGTTGCTAAGGATGCTGGCTATGGTTGCTAGGTACACGGTTTTTGAACCGGAAAGTGGCTATTTGCTTATTGGGTTGTAGGCTGCTAAGGACGCACTTTACGGTTGCTAGGGAGGCCATATTGGCTCAGGAAACTCTCTATGAACAGTATTGGAGCAAAGGAGTAGATTTCAGATGGATTTTGTTGAATTTAGCTGTTTCTAGGGGCCGTTGCTAAGGACAGCACTAACGGTTGCTAGGGACGCTATTTTTTTGCTGACAACGAGGCTACGGTTAATATTGTGGCTATATAATACAGAGAAAGCCCCTATTAATGCCCAGGACTGTATTTGAGATAGTCTATTTACCAAAATGCTTTTACAGAAGGACGTTGCTAAGGATGCTGGCTATGGTTGCTAGGTACACGGTTTTTTGAACCGGAAAGTGGCTATTTGCTTATTGGGTTGTAGGCTGCTAAGGACGCACTTTACGGTTGCTAGGGAGGCCATATTGGCTCAGGAAACTCTCTATGAACAGTATTGGAGCAAAGGAGTAGATTTCAGATGGATTTTGTTGAATTTAGCTGTTTCTAGGGGCCGTTGCTAAGGACAGCACTAACGGTTGCTAGGGACGCTATTTTTTGCTGACAACGAGGCTACGGTTAATATTGTGGCTATATAATACAGAGAAAGCCCCTATTAATGCCCAGGACTGTATTTGAGATAGTCTATTTACCAAAATGCTTTTACAGAAGGACGTTGCTAAGGATGCTGGCTATGGTTGCTAGGTACACGGTTTTTGAACCGGAAAGTGGCTATTTGCTTATTGGGTTGTAGGCTGCTAAGGACGCACTTTACGGTTGCTAGGGAGGCCATATTGGCTCAGGAAACTCTCTATGAACAGTATTGGAGCAAAGGAGTAGATTTCAGATGGATTTTGTTGAATTTAGCTGTTTCTAGGGGCCGTTGCTAAGGACAGCACTAACGGTTGCTAGGGACGCTATTTTTTGCTGACAACGAGGCTACGGTTAATATTGTGGCTATATAATACAGAGAAAGCCCCTATTAATGCCCAGGACTGTATTTGAGATAGTCTATTTACCAAAATGCTTTTACAGAAGGACGTTGCTAAGGATGCTGGCTATGGTTGCTAGGTACACGGTTTTTGAACCGGAAAGTGGCTATTTGCTTATTGGGTTGTAGGCTGCTAAGGACGCACTTTACGGTTGCTAGGGAGGCCATATTGGCTCAGGAAACTCTCTATGAACAGTATTGGAGCAAAGGAGTAGATTTCAGATGGATTTTGTTGAATTTAGCTGTTTCTAGGGGCCGTTGCTAAGGACAGCACTAACGGTTGCTAGGGACGCTATTTTTTGCTGACAACGAGGCTACGGTTAATATTGTGGCTATATAATACAGAGAAAGCCCCTATTAATGCCCAGGACTGTATTTGAGATAGTCTATTTACCAAAATGCTTTTACAGAAGGACGTTGCTAAGGATGCTGGCTATGGTTGCTAGGTACACGGTTTTTGAACCGGAAAGTGGCTATTTGCTTATTGGGTTGTAGGCTGCTAAGGACGCACTTTACGGTTGCTAGGGAGGCCATATTGGCTCAGGAAACTCTCTATGAACAGTATTGGAGCAAAGGAGTAGATTTCAGATGGATTTTGTTGAATTTAGCTGTTTCTAGGGGCCGTTGCTAAGGACAGCACTAACGGTTGCTAGGGACGCTATTTTTTGCTGACAACGAGGCTACGGTTAATATTGTGGCTATATAATACAGAGAAAGCCCCTATTAATGCCCAGGACTGTATTTGAGATAGTCTATTTACCAAAATGCTTTTACAGAAGGACGTTGCTAAGGATGCTGGCTATGGTTGCTAGGTACACGGTTTTTGAACCGGAAAGTGGCTATTTGCTTATTGGGTTGTAGGCTGCTAAGGACGCACTTTACGGTTGCTAGGGAGGCCATATTGGCTCAGGAAACTCTCTATGAACAGTATTGGAGCAAAGGAGTAGATTTCAGATGGATTTTGTTGAATTTAGCTGTTTCTAGGGGCCGTTGCTAAGGACAGCACTAACGGTTGCTAGGGACGCTATTTTTTTGCTGACAACGAGGCTACGGTTAATATTGTGGCTATATAATACAGAGAAAGCCCCTATTAATGCCCAGGACTGTATTTGAGATAGTCTATTTACCAAAATGCTTTTACAGAAGGACGTTGCTAAGGATGCTGGCTATGGTTGCTAGGTACACGGTTTTTGAACCGGAAAGTGGCTATTTGCTTATTGGGTTGTAGGCTGCTAAGGACGCACTTTACGGTTGCTAGGGAGGCCATATTGGCTCAGGAAACTCTCTATGAACAGTATTGGAGCAAAGGAGTAGATTTCAGATGGATTTTGTTGAATTTAGCTGTTTCTAGGGGCCGTTGCTAAGGACAGCACTAACGGTTGCTAGGGACGCTATTTTTTGCTGACAACGAGGCTACGGTTAATATTGTGGCTATATAATACAGAGAAAGCCCCTATTAATGCCCAGGACTGTATTTGAGATAGTCTATTTACCAAAATGCTTTTACAGAAGGACGTTGCTAAGGATGCTGGCTATGGTTGCTAGGTACACGGTTTTTGAACCGGAAAGTGGCTATTTGCTTATTGGGTTGTAGGCTGCTAAGGACGCACTTTACGGTTGCTAGGGAGGCCATATTGGCTCAGGAAACTCTCTATGAACAGTATTGGAGCAAAGGAGTAGATTTCAGATGGATTTTGTTGAATTTAGCTGTTTCTAGGGGCCGTTGCTAAGGACAGCACTAACGGTTGCTAGGGACGCTATTTTTTTGCTGACAACGAGGCTACGGTTAATATTGTGGCTATATAATACAGAGAAAGCCCCTATTAATGCCCAGGACTGTATTTGAGATAGTCTATTTACCAAAATGCTTTTACAGAAGGACGTTGCTAAGGATGCTGGCTATGGTTGCTAGGTACACGGTTTTTGAACCGGAAAGTGGCTATTTGCTTATTGGGTTGTAGGCTGCTAAGGACGCACTTTACGGTTGCTAGGGAGGCCATATTGGCTCAGGAAACTCTCTATGAACAGTATTGGAGCAAAGGAGTAGATTTCAGATGGATTTTGTTGAATTTAGCTGTTTCTAGGGGCCGTTGCTAAGGACAGCACTAACGGTTGCTAGGGACGCTATTTTTTGCTGACAACGAGGCTACGGTTAATATTGTGGCTATATAATACAGAGAAAGCCCCTATTAATGCCCAGGACTGTATTTGAGATAGTCTATTTACCAAAATGCTTTTACAGAAGGACGTTGCTAAGGATGCTGGCTATGGTTGCTAGGTACACGGTTTTTGAACCGGAAAGTGGCTATTTGCTTATTGGGTTGTAGGCTGCTAAGGACGCACTTTACGGTTGCTAGGGAGGCCATATTGGCTCAGGAAACTCTCTATGAACAGTATTGGAGCAAAGGAGTAGATTTCAGATGGATTTTGTTGAATTTAGCTGTTTCTAGGGGCCGTTGCTAAGGACAGCACTAACGGTTGCTAGGGACGCTATTTTTTGCTGACAACGAGGCTACGGTTAATATTGTGGCTATATAATACAGAGAAAGCCCCTATTAATGCCCAGGACTGTATTTGAGATAGTCTATTTACCAAAATGCTTTTACAGAAGGACGTTGCTAAGGATGCTGGCTATGGTTGCTAGGTACACGGTTTTTGAACCGGAAAGTGGCTATTTGCTTATTGGGTTGTAGGCTGCTAAGGACGCACTTTACGGTTGCTAGGGAGGCCATATTGGCTCAGGAAACTCTCTATGAACAGTATTGGAGCAAAGGAGTAGATTTCAGATGGATTTTGTTGAATTTAGCTGTTTCTAGGGGCCGTTGCTAAGGACAGCACTAACGGTTGCTAGGGACGCTATTTTTTGCTGACAACGAGGCTACGGTTAATATTGTGGCTATATAATACAGAGAAAGCCCCTATTAATGCCCAGGACTGTATTTGAGATAGTCTATTTACCAAAATGCTTTTACAGAAGGACGTTGCTAAGGATGCTGGCTATGGTTGCTAGGTACACGGTTTTTGAACCGGAAAGTGGCTATTTGCTTATTGGGTTGTAGGCTGCTAAGGACGCACTTTACGGTTGCTAGGGAGGCCATATTGGCTCAGGAAACTCTCTATGAACAGTATTGGAGCAAAGGAGTAGATTTCAGATGGATTTTGTTGAATTTAGCTGTTTCTAGGGGCCGTTGCTAAGGACAGCACTAACGGTTGCTAGGGACGCTATTTTTTGCTGACAACGAGGCTACGGTTAATATTGTGGCTATAATACAGAGAAAGCCCCTATTAATGCCCAGGACTGTATTTGAGATAGTCTATTTACCAAAATGCTTTTACAGAAGGACGTTGCTAAGGATGCTGGCTATGGTTGCTAGGTACACGGTTTTTGAACCGGAAAGTGGCTATTTGCTTATTGGGTTGTAGGCTGCTAAGGACGCACTTTACGGTTGCTAGGGAGGCCATATTGGCTCAGGAAACTCTCTATGAACAGTATTGGAGCAAAGGAGTAGATTTCAGATGGATTTTGTTGAATTTAGCTGTTTCTAGGGGCCGTTGCTAAGGACAGCACTAACGGTTGCTAGGGACGCTATTTTTTGCTGACAACGAGGCTACGGTTAATATTGTGGCTATATAATACAGAGAAAGCCCCTATTAATGCCCAGGACTGTATTTGAGATAGTCTATTTACCAAAATGCTTTTACAGAAGGACGTTGCTAAGGATGCTGGCTATGGTTGCTAGGTACACGGTTTTTGAACCGGAAAGTGGCTATTTGCTTATTGGGTTGTAGGCTGCTAAGGACGCACTTTACGGTTGCTAGGGAGGCCATATTGGCTCAGGAAACTCTCTATGAACAGTATTGGAGCAAAGGAGTAGATTTCAGATGGATTTTGTTGAATTTAGCTGTTTCTAGGGGCCGTTGCTAAGGACAGCACTAACGGTTGCTAGGGACGCTATTTTTTGCTGACAACGAGGCTACGGTTAATATTGTGGCTATATAATACAGAGAAAGCCCCTATTAATGCCCAGGACTGTATTTGAGATAGTCTATTTACCAAAATGCTTTTACAGAAGGACGTTGCTAAGGATGCTGGCTATGGTTGCTAGGTACACGGTTTTTGAACCGGAAAGTGGCTATTTGCTTATTGGGTTGTAGGCTGCTAAGGACGCACTTTACGGTTGCTAGGGAGGCCATATTGGCTCAGGAAACTCTCTATGAACAGTATTGGAGCAAAGGAGTAGATTTCAGATGGATTTTGTTGAATTTAGCTGTTTCTAGGGGCCGTTGCTAAGGACAGCACTAACGGTTGCTAGGGACGCTATTTTTGCTGACAACGAGGCTACGGTTAATATTGTGGCTATATAATACAGAGAAAGCCCCTATTAATGCCCAGGACTGTATTTGAGATAGTCTATTTACCAAAATGCTTTTACAGAAGGACGTTGCTAAGGATGCTGGCTATGGTTGCTAGGTACACGGTTTTTGAACCGGAAAGTGGCTATTTGCTTATTGGGTTGTAGGCTGCTAAGGACACACTTTACGGTTGCTAGGGAGGCCATATTGGCTCAGGAAACTCTCTATGAACAGTATTGGAGCAAAGGAGTAGATTTCAGATGGATTTTGTTGAATTTAGCTGTTTCTAGGGGCCGTTGCTAAGGACAGCACTAACGGTTGCTAGGGACGCTATTTTTTGCTGACAACGAGGCTACGGTTAATATTGTGGCTATATAATACAGAGAAAGCCCCTATTAATGCCCAGGACTGTATTTGAGATAGTCTATTTACCAAAATGCTTTTACAGAAGGACGTTGCTAAGGATGCTGGCTATGGTTGCTAGGTACACGGTTTTTGAACCGGAAAGTGGCTATTTGCTTATTGGGTTGTAGGCTGCTAAGGACGCACTTTACGGTTGCTAGGGAGGCCATATTGGCTCAGGAAACTCTCTATGAACAGTATTGGAGCAAAGGAGTAGATTTCAGATGGATTTTGTTGAATTTAGCTGTTTCTAGGGGCCGTTGCTAAGGACAGCACTAACGGTTGCTAGGGACGCTATTTTTGCTGACAACGAGGCTACGGTTAATATTGTGGCTATAATACAGAGAAAGCCCCTATTAATGCCCAGGACTGTATTTGAGATAGTCTATTTACCAAAATGCTTTTACGTTGCTAAGGAATGGTTGCTAGGTATTTTTGGCTACGCTGCTGCTCCGCTGGAACGCCTAGCTAAATTCAACAAAATCCATCTGAAATCTACTCCTTTGCTCCAATACTGTTCATAGAGAGTTTCCTGAGCCAATATGGCCCCTAGCAACCGTAAAGTGCGTCCTTAGCAGCCTACAACCCAATAAGCAAATAGCCACTTTCCGGTTCAAAAACCGTGTACCTAGCAACCATAGCCAGCATCCTTAGCAACGTCCTTCTGTAAAAGCATTTTGGTAAATAGACTATCTCAAATACAGTCCTGGGCATTAATAGGGCTTTCTCTGTATTATATAGCCACAATATTAACCGTAGCCTCGTTGTCAGCAAAAAATAGCGTCCCTAGCAACCGTTAGTGCTGTCCTTAGCAACGGCCCCTAGAAACAGCTAAATTCAACAAAATCCATCTGAAATCTACTCCTTTGCTCCAATACTGTTCATAGAGAGTTTCCTGAGCCAATATGGCCTCCCTAGCAACCGTAAAGTGCGTCCTTAGCAGCCTACAACCCAATAAGCAAATAGCCACTTTCCGGTTCAAAAACCGTGTACCTAGCAACCATAGCCAGCATCCTTAGCAACGTCCTTCTGTAAAAGCATTTTGGTAAATAGACTATCTCAAATACAGTCCTGGGCATTAATAGGGGCTTTCTCTGTATTATATAGCCACAATATTAACCGTAGCCTCGTTGTCAGCAAAAAATAGCGTCCCTAGCAACCGTTAGTGCTGTCCTTAGCAACGGCCCCTAGAAACAGCTAAATTCAACAAAATCCATCTGAAATCTACTCCTTTGCTCCAATACTGTTCATAGAGAGTTTCCTGAGCCAATATGGCCTCCCTAGCAACCGTAAAGTGCGTCCTTAGCAGCCTACAACCCAATAAGCAAATAGCCACTTTCCGGTTCAAAAACCGTGTACCTAGCAACCATAGCCAGCATCCTTAGCAACGTCCTTCTGTAAAAGCATTTTGGTAAATAGACTATCTCAAATACAGTCCTGGGCATTAATAGGGGCTTTCTCTGTATTATATAGCCACAATATTAACCGTAGCCTCGTTGTCAGCAAAAAAATAGCGTCCCTAGCAACCGTTAGTGCTGTCCTTAGCAACGGCCCCTAGAAACAGCTAAATTCAACAAAATCCATCTGAAATCTACTCCTTTGCTCCAATACTGTTCATAGAGAGTTTCCTGAGCCAATATGGCCTCCCTAGCAACCGTAAAGTGCGTCCTTAGCAGCCTACAACCCAATAAGCAAATAGCCACTTTCCGGTTCAAAAACCGTGTACCTAGCAACCATAGCCAGCATCCTTAGCAACGTCCTTCTGTAAAAGCATTTTGGTAAATAGACTATCTCAAATACAGTCCTGGGCATTAATAGGGGCTTTCTCTGTATTATATAGCCACAATATTAACCGTAGCCTCGTTGTCAGCAAAAAATAGCGTCCCTAGCAACCGTTAGTGCTGTCCTTAGCAACGGCCCCTAGAAACAGCTAAATTCAACAAAATCCATCTGAAATCTACTCCTTTGCTCCAATACTGTTCATAGAGAGTTTCCTGAGCCAATATGGCCTCCCTAGCAACCGTAAAGTGCGTCCTTAGCAGCCTACAACCCAATAAGCAAATAGCCACTTTCCGGTTCAAAAACCGTGTACCTAGCAACCATAGCCAGCATCCTTAGCAACGTCCTTCTGTAAAAGCATTTTGGTAAATAGACTATCTCAAATACAGTCCTGGGCATTAATAGGGGCTTTCTCTGTATTATATAGCCACAATATTAACCGTAGCCTCGTTGTCAGCAAAAAATAGCGTCCCTAGCAACCGTTAGTGCTGTCCTTAGCAACGGCCCCTAGAAACAGCTAAATTCAACAAAATCCATCTGAAATCTACTCCTTTGCTCCAATACTGTTCATAGAGAGTTTCCTGAGCCAATATGGCCTCCCTAGCAACCGTAAAGTGCGTCCTTAGCAGCCTACAACCCAATAAGCAAATAGCCACTTTCCGGTTCAAAAAACCGTGTACCTAGCAACCATAGCCAGCATCCTTAGCAACGTCCTTCTGTAAAAGCATTTTGGTAAATAGACTATCTCAAATACAGTCCTGGGCATTAATAGGGGCTTTCTCTGTATTATATAGCCACAATATTAACCGTAGCCTCGTTGTCAGCAAAAAATAGCGTCCCTAGCAACCGTTAGTGCTGTCCTTAGCAACGGCCCCTAGAAACAGCTAAATTCAACAAAATCCATCTGAAATCTACTCCTTTGCTCCAATACTGTTCATAGAGAGTTTCCTGAGCCAATATGGCCTCCCTAGCAACCGTAAAGTGCGTCCTTAGCAGCCTACAACCCAATAAGCAAATAGCCACTTTCCGGTTCAAAAACCGTGTACCTAGCAACCATAGCCAGCATCCTTAGCAACGTCCTTCTGTAAAAGCATTTTGGTAAATAGACTATCTCAAATACAGTCCTGGGCATTAATAGGGGCTTTCTCTGTATTATATAGCCACAATATTAACCGTAGCCTCGTTGTCAGCAAAAAATAGCGTCCCTAGCAACCGTTAGTGCTGTCCTTAGCAACGGCCCCTAGAAACAGCTAAATTCAACAAAATCCATCTGAAATCTACTCCTTTGCTCCAATACTGTTCATAGAGAGTTTCCTGAGCCAATATGGCCTCCCTAGCAACCGTAAAGTGCGTCCTTAGCAGCCTACAACCCAATAAGCAAATAGCCACTTTCCGGTTCAAAAACCGTGTACCTAGCAACCATAGCCAGCATCCTTAGCAACGTCCTTCTGTAAAAGCATTTTGGTAAATAGACTATCTCAAATACAGTCCTGGGCATTAATAGGGGCTTTCTCTGTATTATATAGCCACAATATTAACCGTAGCCTCGTTGTCAGCAAAAAATAGCGTCCCTAGCAACCGTTAGTGCTGTCCTTAGCAACGGCCCCTAGAAACAGCTAAATTCAACAAAATCCATCTGAAATCTACTCCTTTGCTCCAATACTGTTCATAGAGAGTTTCCTGAGCCAATATGGCCTCCCTAGCAACCGTAAAGTGCGTCCTTAGCAGCCTACAACCCAATAAGCAAATAGCCACTTTCCGGTTCAAAAACCGTGTACCTAGCAACCATAGCCAGCATCCTTAGCAACGTCCTTCTGTAAAAGCATTTTGGTAAATAGACTATCTCAAATACAGTCCTGGGCATTAATAGGGGCTTTCTCTGTATTATATAGCCACAATATTAACCGTAGCCTCGTTGTCAGCAAAAAATAGCGTCCCTAGCAACCGTTAGTGCTGTCCTTAGCAACGGCCCCTAGAAACAGCTAAATTCAACAAAATCCATCTGAAATCTACTCCTTTGCTCCAATACTGTTCATAGAGAGTTTCCTGAGCCAATATGGCCTCCCTAGCAACCGTAAAGTGCGTCCTTAGCAGCCTACAACCCAATAAGCAAATAGCCACTTTCCGGTTCAAAAACCGTGTACCTAGCAACCATAGCCAGCATCCTTAGCAACGTCCTTCTGTAAAAGCATTTTGGTAAATAGACTATCTCAAATACAGTCCTGGGCATTAATAGGGGCTTTCTCTGTATTATATAGCCACAATATTAACCGTAGCCTCGTTGTCAGCAAAAAATAGCGTCCCTAGCAACCGTTAGTGCTGTCCTTAGCAACGGCCCCTAGAAACAGCTAAATTCAACAAAATCCATCTGAAATCTACTCCTTTGCTCCAATACTGTTCATAGAGAGTTTCCTGAGCCAATATGGCCTCCCTAGCAACCGTAAAGTGCGTCCTTAGCAGCCTACAACCCAATAAGCAAATAGCCACTTTCCGGTTCAAAAACCGTGTACCTAGCAACCATAGCCAGCATCCTTAGCAACGTCCTTCTGTAAAAGCATTTTGGTAAATAGACTATCTCAAATACAGTCCTGGGCATTAATAGGGGCTTTCTCTGTATTATATAGCCACAATATTAACCGTAGCCTCGTTGTCAGCAAAAAATAGCGTCCCTAGCAACCGTTAGTGCTGTCCTTAGCAACGGCCCCTAGAAACAGCTAAATTCAACAAAATCCATCTGAAATCTACTCCTTTGCTCCAATACTGTTCATAGAGAGTTTCCTGAGCCAATATGGCCTCCCTAGCAACCGTAAAGTGCGTCCTTAGCAGCCTACAACCCAATAAGCAAATAGCCACTTTCCGGTTCAAAAACCGTGTACCTAGCAACCATAGCCAGCATCCTTAGCAACGTCCTTCTGTAAAAGCATTTTGGTAAATAGACTATCTCAAATACAGTCCTGGGCATTAATAGGGGCTTTCTCTGTATTATATAGCCACAATATTAACCGTAGCCTCGTTGTCAGCAAAAAATAGCGTCCCTAGCAACCGTTAGTGCTGTCCTTAGCAACGGCCCTAGAAACAGCTAAATTCAACAAAATCCATCTGAAATCTACTCCTTTGCTCCAATACTGTTCATAGAGAGTTTCCTGAGCCAATATGGCCTCCCTAGCAACCGTAAAGTGCGTCCTTAGCAGCCTACAACCCAATAAGCAAATAGCCACTTTCCGGTTCAAAAACCGTGTACCTAGCAACCATAGCCAGCATCCTTAGCAACGTCCTTCTGTAAAAGCATTTTGGTAAATAGACTATCTCAAATACAGTCCTGGGCATTAATAGGGGCTTTCTCTGTATTATATAGCCACAATATTAACCGTAGCCTCGTTGTCAGCAAAAAATAGCGTCCCTAGCAACCGTTAGTGCTGTCCTTAGCAACGGCCCCTAGAAACAGCTAAATTCAACAAAATCCATCTGAAATCTACTCCTTTGCTCCAATACTGTTCATAGAGAGTTTCCTGAGCCAATATGGCCTCCCTAGCAACCGTAAAGTGCGTCCTTAGCAGCCTACAACCCAATAAGCAAATAGCCACTTTCCGGTTCAAAAACCGTGTACCTAGCAACCATAGCCAGCATCCTTAGCAACGTCCTTCTGTAAAAGCATTTTGGTAAATAGACTATCTCAAATACAGTCCTGGGCATTAATAGGGGCTTTCTCTGTATTATATAGCCACAATATTAACCGTAGCCTCGTTGTCAGCAAAAAATAGCGTCCCTAGCAACCGTTAGTGCTGTCCTTAGCAACGGCCCCTAGAAACAGCTAAATTCAACAAAATCCATCTGAAATCTACTCCTTTGCTCCAATACTGTTCATAGAGAGTTTCCTGAGCCAATATGGCCTCCCTAGCAACCGTAAAGTGCGTCCTTAGCAGCCTACAACCCAATAAGCAAATAGCCACTTTCCGGTTCAAAAACCGTGTACCTAGCAACCATAGCCAGCATCCTTAGCAACGTCCTTCTGTAAAAGCATTTTGGTAAATAGACTATCTCAAATACAGTCCTGGGCATTAATAGGGGCTTTCTCTGTATTATATAGCCACAATATTAACCGTAGCCTCGTTGTCAGCAAAAAAATAGCGTCCCTAGCAACCGTTAGTGCTGTCCTTAGCAACGGCCCCTAGAAACAGCTAAATTCAACAAAATCCATCTGAAATCTACTCCTTTGCTCCAATACTGTTCATAGAGAGTTTCCTGAGCCAATATGGCCTCCCTAGCAACCGTAAAGTGCGTCCTTAGCAGCCTACAACCCAATAAGCAAATAGCCACTTTCCGGTTCAAAAACCGTGTACCTAGCAACCATAGCCAGCATCCTTAGCAACGTCCTTCTGTAAAAGCATTTTGGTAAATAGACTATCTCAAATACAGTCCTGGGCATTAATAGGGGCTTTCTCTGTATTATATAGCCACAATATTAACCGTAGCCTCGTTGTCAGCAAAAAATAGCGTCCCTAGCAACCGTTAGTGCTGTCCTTAGCAACGGCCCCTAGAAACAGCTAAATTCAACAAAATCCATCTGAAATCTACTCCTTTGCTCCAATACTGTTCATAGAGAGTTTCCTGAGCCAATATGGCCTCCCTAGCAACCGTAAAGTGCGTCCTTAGCAGCCTACAACCCAATAAGCAAATAGCCACTTTCCGGTTCAAAAACCGTGTACCTAGCAACCATAGCCAGCATCCTTAGCAACGTCCTTCTGTAAAAGCATTTTGGTAAATAGACTATCTCAAATACAGTCCTGGGCATTAATAGGGGCTTTCTCTGTATTATATAGCCACAATATTAACCGTAGCCTCGTTGTCAGCAAAAAATAGCTAACCGTTAGTGCTGTCCTTAGCAACGGCCCCTAGAAACAGCTAAATTCAACAAAATCCATCTGAAATCTATTTGCTCCAATACTGTTCATAGAGTTTCCTGAGCCAATATGGCCTCCCTAGCAACCGTAAAGTGCGTCCTTAGCAGCCTACAACCCAATAAGCAAATAGCCACTTTCCGGTTCAAAAACCGTGTACCTAGCAACCATAGCCAGCATCCTTAGCAACGTCCTTCTGTAAAAGCATTTTGGTAAATAGACTATCTCAAATACAGTCCTGGGCATTAATAGGGGCTTTCTCTGTATTATATAGCCACAATATTAACCGTAGCCTCGTTGTCAGCAAAAAATAGCGTCCCTAGCAACCGTTAGTGCTGTCCTTAGCAACGGCCCTAGAAACAGCTAAATTCAACAAAATCCATCTGAAATCTACTCCTTTGCTCCAATACTGTTCATAGAGAGTTTCCTGAGCCAATATGGCCTCCCTAGCAACCGTAAAGTGCGTCCTTAGCAGCCTACAACCCAATAAGCAAATAGCCACTTTCCGGTTCAAAAACCGTGTACCTAGCAACCATAGCCAGCATCCTTAGCAACGTCCTTCTGTAAAAGCATTTTGGTAAATAGACTATCTCAAATACAGTCCTGGGCATTAATAGGGGCTTTCTCTGTATTATATAGCCACAATATTAACCGTAGCCTCGTTGTCAGCAAAAAATAGCGTCCCTAGCAACCGTTAGTGCTGTCCTTAGCAACGGCCCCTAGAAACAGCTAAATTCAACAAAATCCATCTGAAATCTACTCCTTTGCTCCAATACTGTTCATAGAGAGTTTCCTGAGCCAATATGGCCTCCTAGCAACCGTAAAGTGCGTCCTTAGCAGCCTACAACCCAATAAGCAAATAGCCACTTTCCGGTTCAAAAACCGTGTACCTAGCAACCATAGCCAGCATCCTTAGCAACGTCCTTCTGTAAAAGCATTTTGGTAAATAGACTATCTCAAATACAGTCCTGGGCATTAATAGGGGCTTTCTCTGTATTATATAGCCACAATATTAACCGTAGCCTCGTTGTCAGCAAAAAATAGCGTCCCTAGCAACCGTTAGTGCTGTCCTTAGCAACGGCCCCTAGAAACAGCTAAATTCAACAAAATCCATCTGAAATCTACTCCTTTGCTCCAATACTGTTCATAGAGAGTTTCCTGAGCCAATATGGCCTCCCTAGCAACCGTAAAGTGCGTCCTTAGCAGCCTACAACCCAATAAGCAAATAGCCACTTTCCGGTTCAAAAACCGTGTACCTAGCAACCATAGCCAGCATCCTTAGCAACGTCCTTCTGTAAAAGCATTTTGGTAAATAGACTATCTCAAATACAGTCCTGGGCATTAATAGGGGCTTTCTCTGTATTATATAGCCACAATATTAACCGTAGCCTCGTTGTCAGCAAAAAATAGCGTCCCTAGCAACCGTTAGTGCTGTCCTTAGCAACGGCCCCTAGAAACAGCTAAATTCAACAAAATCCATCTGAAATCTACTCCTTTGCTCCAATACTGTTCATAGAGAGTTTCCTGAGCCAATATGGCCTCCTAGCAACCGTAAAGTGCGTCCTTAGCAGCCTACAACCCAATAAGCAAATAGCCACTTTCCGGTTCAAAAACCGTGTACCTAGCAACCATAGCCAGCATCCTTAGCAACGTCCTTCTGTAAAAGCATTTTGGTAAATAGACTATCTCAAATACAGTCCTGGGCATTAATAGGGGCTTTCTCTGTATTATATAGCCACAATATTAACCGTAGCCTCGTTGTCAGCAAAAAATAGCGTCCCTAGCAACCGTTAGTGCTGTCCTTAGCAACGGCCCCTAGAAACAGCTAAATTCAACAAAATCCATCTGAAATCTACTCCTTTGCTCCAATACTGTTCATAGAGAGTTTCCTGAGCCAATATGGCCTCCCTAGCAACCGTAAAGTGCGTCCTTAGCAGCCTACAACCCAATAAGCAAATAGCCACTTTCCGGTTCAAAAACCGTGTACCTAGCAACCATAGCCAGCATCCTTAGCAACGTCCTTCTGTAAAAGCATTTTGGTAAATAGACTATCTCAAATACAGTCCTGGGCATTAATAGGGGCTTTCTCTGTATTATATAGCCACAATATTAACCGTAGCCTCGTTGTCAGCAAAAAATAGCGTCCCTAGCAACCGTTAGTGCTGTCCTTAGCAACGGCCCCTAGAAACAGCTAAATTCAACAAAATCCATCTGAAATCTACTCCTTTGCTCCAATACTGTTCATAGAGAGTTTCCTGAGCCAATATGGCCTCCCTAGCAACCGTAAAGTGCGTCCTTAGCAGCCTACAACCCAATAAGCAAATAGCCACTTTCCGGTTCAAAAACCGTGTACCTAGCAACCATAGCCAGCATCCTTAGCAACGTCCTTCTGTAAAAGCATTTTGGTAAATAGACTATCTCAAATACAGTCCTGGGCATTAATAGGGGCTTTCTCTGTATTATATAGCCACAATATTAACCGTAGCCTCGTTGTCAGCAAAAAATAGCGTCCCTAGCAACCGTTAGTGCTGTCCTTAGCAACGGCCCCTAGAAACAGCTAAATTCAACAAAATCCATCTGAAATCTACTCCTTTGCTCCAATACTGTTCATAGAGAGTTTCCTGAGCCAATATGGCCTCCCTAGCAACCGTAAAGTGCGTCCTTAGCAGCCTACAACCCAATAAGCAAATAGCCACTTTCCGGTTCAAAAACCGTGTACCTAGCAACCATAGCCAGCATCCTTAGCAACGTCCTTCTGTAAAAGCATTTTGGTAAATAGACTATCTCAAATACAGTCCTGGGCATTAATAGGGGCTTTCTCTGTATTATATAGCCACAATATTAACCGTAGCCTCGTTGTCAGCAAAAAATAGCGTCCCTAGCAACCGTTAGTGCTGTCCTTAGCAACGGCCCCTAGAAACAGCTAAATTCAACAAAATCCATCTGAAATCTACTCCTTTGCTCCAATACTGTTCATAGAGAGTTTCCTGAGCCAATATGGCCTCCCTAGCAACCGTAAAGTGCGTCCTTAGCAGCCTACAACCCAATAAGCAAATAGCCACTTTCCGGTTCAAAAACCGTGTACCTAGCAACCATAGCCGGCTTCTGTAAAAGCATTTTTCAAATACAGTCCTGGGGGCTTTCTCTGTATTATATAGCCACAATATTAACCGTAGCCTCGTTGTCAGCAAAAAATAGCGTCCCTAGCAACCGTTAGTGCTGTCCTTAGCAACGGCCCCTAGAAACAGCTAAATTCAACAAAATCCATCTGAAATCTACTCCTTTGCTCCAATACTGTTCATAGAGAGTTTCCTGAGCCAATATGGCCTCCCTAGCAACCGTAAAGTGCGTCCTTAGCAGCCTACAACCCAATAAGCAAATAGCCACTTTCCGGTTCAAAAACCGTGTACCTAGCAACCATAGCCAGCATCCTTAGCAACGTCCTTCTGTAAAAGCATTTTGGTAAATAGACTATCTCAAATACAGTCCTGGGCATTAATAGGGGCTTTCTCTGTATTATATAGCCACAATATTAACCGTAGCCTCGTTGTCAGCAAAAAATAGCGTCCCTAGCAACCGTTAGTGCTGTCCTTAGCAACGGCCCTAGAAACAGCTAAATTCAACAAAATCCATCTGAAATCTACTCCTTTGCTCCAATACTGTTCATAGAGAGTTTCCTGAGCCAATATGGCCTCCCTAGCAACCGTAAAGTGCGTCCTTAGCAGCCTACAACCCAATAAGCAAATAGCCACTTTCCGGTTCAAAAACCGTGTACCTAGCAACCATAGCCAGCATCCTTAGCAACGTCCTTCTGTAAAAGCATTTTGGTAAATAGACTATCTCAAATACAGTCCTGGGCATTAATAGGGTATATAGTTTATATATCATTTTAATAAGTTTTCTCTGTATTATATAGCCACAATATTAACCGTAGCCTCGTTGTCAGCAAAAATAGCGTCCCTAGCAACCGTTAGTGCTGTCCTTAGCAACGGCCCCTAGAAACAGCTAAATTCAACAAAATCCATCTGAAATCTACTCCTTTGCTCCAATACTGTTCATAGAGAGTTTCCTGAGCCAATATGGCCTCCCTAGCAACCGTAAAGTGCGTCCTTAGCAGCCTACAACCCAATAAGCAAATAGCCACTTTCCGGTTCAAAAACCGTGTACCTAGCAACCATAGCCAGCATCCTTAGCAACGTCCTTCTGTAAAAGCATTTTGGTAAATAGACTATCTCAAATACAGTCCTGGGCATTAATAGGGGCTTTCTCTGTATTATATAGCCACAATATTAACCGTAGCCTCGTTGTCAGCAAAAAATAGCGTCCCTAGCAACCGTTAGTGCTGTCCTTAGCAACGGCCCCTAGAAACAGCTAAATTCAACAAAATCCATCTGAAATCTACTCCTTTGCTCCAATACTGTTCATAGAGAGTTTCCTGAGCCAATATGGCCTCCCTAGCAACCGTAAAGTGCGTCCTTAGCAGCCTACAACCCAATAAGCAAATAGCCACTTTCCGGTTCAAAAACCGTGTACCTAGCAACCATAGCCAGCATCCTTAGCAACGTCCTTCTGTAAAAGCATTTTGGTAAATAGACTATCTCAAATACAGTCCTGGGCATTAATAGGGGCTTTCTCTGTATTATATAGCCACAATATTAACCGTAGCCTCGTTGTCAGCAAAAAATAGCGTCCCTAGCAACCGTTAGTGCTGTCCTTAGCAACGGCCCCTAGAAACAGCTAAATTCAACAAAATCCATCTGAAATCTACTCCTTTGCTCCAATACTGTTCATAGAGAGTTTCCTGAGCCAATATGGCCTCCCTAGCAACCGTAAAGTGCGTCCTTAGCAGCCTACAACCCAATAAGCAAATAGCCACTTTCCGGTTCAAAAACCGTGTACCTAGCAACCATAGCCAGCATCCTTAGCAACGTCCTTCTGTAAAAGCATTTTGGTAAATAGACTATCTCAAATACAGTCCTGGGCATTAATAGGGGCTTTCTCTGTATTATATAGCCACAATATTAACCGTAGCCTCGTTGTCAGCAAAAAATAGCGTCCCTAGCAACCGTTAGTGCTGTCCTTAGCAACGGCCCCTAGAAACAGCTAAATTCAACAAAATCCATCTGAAATCTACTCCTTTGCTCCAATACTGTTCATAGAGAGTTTCCTGAGCCAATATGGCCTCCCTAGCAACCGTAAAGTGCGTCCTTAGCAGCCTACAACCCAATAAGCAAATAGCCACTTTCCGGTTCAAAAACCGTGTACCTAGCAACCATAGCCAGCATCCTTAGCAACGTCCTTCTGTAAAAGCATTTTGGTAAATAGACTATCTCAAATACAGTCCTGGGCATTAATAGGGGCTTTCTCTGTATTATATAGCCACAATATTAACCGTAGCCTCGTTGTCAGCAAAAAATAGCGTCCCTAGCAACCGTTAGTGCTGTCCTTAGCAACGGCCCCTAGAAACAGCTAAATTCAACAAAATCCATCTGAAATCTACTCCTTTGCTCCAATACTGTTCATAGAGAGTTTCCTGAGCCAATATGGCCTCCCTAGCAACCGTAAAGTGCGTCCTTAGCAGCCTACAACCCAATAAGCAAATAGCCACTTTCCGGTTCAAAAACCGTGTACCTAGCAACCATAGCCAGCATCCTTAGCAACGTCCTTCTGTAAAAGCATTTTGGTAAATAGACTATCTCAAATACAGTCCTGGGCATTAATAGGGCTTTCTCTGTATTATATAGCCACAATATTAACCGTAGCCTCGTTGTCAGCAAAAAATAGCGTCCCTAGCAACCGTTAGTGCTGTCCTTAGCAACGGCCCCTAGAAACAGCTAAATTCAACAAAATCCATCTGAAATCTACTCCTTTGCTCCAATACTGTTCATAGAGAGTTTCCTGAGCCAATATGGCCTCCCTAGCAACCGTAAAGTGCGTCCTTAGCAGCCTACAACCCAATAAGCAAATAGCCACTTTCCGGTTCAAAAACCGTGTACCTAGCAACCATAGCCAGCATCCTTAGCAACGTCCTTCTGTAAAAGCATTTTGGTAAATAGACTATCTCAAATACAGTCCTGGCATTAATAGGGGCTTTCTCTGTATTATATACCACAATATTAACCGTAGCCTCGTTGTCAGCAAAAAATAGCGTCCTAGCAACCGTTAGTGCTGTCCTTAGCAACGGCCCCTAGAAACAGCTAAATTCAACAAAATCCATCTGAAATCTACTCCTTTTGCTCCAATATGTTCATAGGAGTCCTGAACCAATATTGGCTCCCTATCCTCTCGGGGT
>JALAJA010001734.1:17500-21059 GCA_023376005.1 Doryteuthis pealeii | reverse complement strand
CATTTAGTACGATGATCGACTAATAACAGGTAGTCATGGAAAAACAATAGAATGAAATCTTCAAAATTCATAAGATAAATTCTGTGTGTCAGTGTGTAGCGATTGTGTGCCTTTCTGTTCTGTTATGGATCTTTCTGTTGTCAGTTGAACTGGCTCATCCATAGTTGCGAATCTATGGCTAGGGTAGAATTCATGGAAGGAGTAACAAGGGAATAGGAGAATGTACAAGGGTAAAAGCTTGAATGCATTCCCAGTCAAAAGGTATAATAGCAACCTCCTCACAACAATTTGTGGGTTACCAGTTTAGCTATGCTGATCTGACGTATGAAACAGTTATGAGAAAAACAATAGAAGAAAATCTTTCAAAATCCATAACGATAATGTCTGTTGTGTCATGTGTAGCGATGTGTAATGCTCGACACTACCAAGTTTACACAGCCCTGCTGCAATGAAGGGGGTTGGGACTATAGAAATAATGTGTAGATGGCTATTGACAGTGGTCCAAACTTGAATGCATATCCAGTCAGCGGAGAGGATATCAGCAACCCTCCTCACGTCAATAGGCTGTTTAATGGCAATCACTCTAATGGTGGGACATCATGTATATGAAATCAGTTGCCACCAATTACTAACTCTTTGCCAAAGAGTTCCTTCAACTGAAACAGTACAAAGGAGATAAATATAATCAACACTCACCAGACAAATCTGTGGGGTTACCAGTTTAGTCCTGATAATCTATGAAACAGTGTGGAACAAGGGGTTACATAGGTTCACGTACTAGGCTGTGTCATAGTTGGGTAAAATAGAGGGGCAGAATGAGTAGGTGATGTGAGAAGATAGAAAATGAGAACGATGCCATGTAGCAATGTTAAGGATATGTCAGATTAAGATTCAGGAGAGCCATAAAAGATGTTCAGCTACCTTGAAGTGAAAGCCACTTAAAGATAATACACTTTAGGGACTAGTTTTAAAAAGAATGGGTCTTGAAAGGTTAATGGTCTGAAAATTGGGGACACTAAGACTGTGAAAAGTAATAGCTATAATTTTAGGAGAAATTGCAGTCACAATGTCAACTAGAAAAAAGTTAGTATCAACTATCTGGGTGGTCAAATTAAGGGCAAGTGTATAGGGTGGAATGCATATATTAGCCAGCTCAAGTCTGCAAGCAGTTTCAAAACTGGCATTGAATGAGAAACTCGTCAGTGGGCAGTTGATAGATTTTAAACTTATTCGTTAATCTACCAATAAAATCGACACTTGAAATTTGCATGAAAATACATACTTTTTAAGGCACTGTCAGGTTTTTTAAACCTCATATCAGTGCCAATTCATTGAATTGACAGCTTTCTTTGTATTTTATTGTAATCTAGCATTGAAATTTACCAGAAAAGGCAATAAAATCAATACCTAGAATTTGTATGAAAAGAGGTGCTTTTCAAGGCTAATTAGGGGATATTGTGTTACCTCATTATCTCTACCAATTTTATTGAATTGACAGCTCTCTTTGGTATCAAATCTACGCATTGAAATATACCAGAAAAGACAATACATTGACACTAAAATTGCATGAAAATAAGTCTATCTAAGACATTCTTGAGGGACTTTTTGGGACTCATATATCTCGCAAATTGGTTGGATTGACCGTAAAGACAATAAAATCAGCACCTAAAACTTGCACGAAAATAATTACATTTTAAGGGACTGCAGAGGGGGTTTAGAGCTTGCATCTCCAGCAATTGTTGAATGACCACTTCTTTATAATGATACTAGTACAAATAAAAAAAACGCCCTCTGGGCAATGTAAAAAGAGATTTTGAATAAATAATAATATAATAATAATAATAATAAATAATAATAATAATAATAATTTGTGAAACAGTTAGAGCTTCAAGTAATTAAAATTGTATTTATTTATTTTATTTATAACTATACTAGTACAAAATAAAAAACGCCCTCTGGGCGATGTAAAATAGATTTTTGAAACATATTGCCTGAGGGGTGGAAGTAAAAATTCAATGTCAGCAAGTTTGTACCCTAAGTAATAAAATCATCAATTCATTAAAGGATTAAAAAATTAAAACATTTGAAATGTAAACTTTAAATATGTATTAAAATAAACAAACTATATATATGGATATATAATACAGTCATGTATTTATTAAAACTTGTTTTAAAAAACAATGAGGACTGTTAATGTTGCATGCTCAAATTTTGAGTGTATATTATTCTGTTATGAACGATTTGGGTAATGTGACGTAAGCAGTGACGTAATTTTTGTTACAGACAAAACGGAAGCGAATATCCATTATTAATAGATAATAATAATAATATCCTTTCAGCTAGTATATTAGGTTGAAACCTGTCAGCTGTTCCTTATGTTTCTTTGGTATCTTATTATAATGGAGGATTGTGTATTGTCTGTCTGTAACGAAACTAAATCACTATTCAAGTCATAATTCCTTAGTTATTGACGTCACTTTACCATGAATTTATTTTTTATTCAAACCTCAATTATTGATAAATTGTTATACCTTATTAATACTGTTGACCATATCTACCTACTAATAGCATGTAATTGTATTATATATACAACAAAATAGCGGTTTACAGTGTGAACGAGAAGGCTAATTTGCATATTGATATTTAAAATTTGATTTAAATAAATATATGCTTAGTAATTATTGATTTCTAATTGTTTGGTTTATCTTAACGAATATGAGCAAAGATCTCGGGGATACATCTTAAAAGAATCCATAAAACAAAGACGAAAGAACTGTAATTTTATTAAATACTTCATATCTAACTGAATAGATAAATGGAAAAATGAAAGATGGGAGTGAAAAGAAAATGATAGAAGAGTTAATCTAAAGCTGTTCTATTTTTCGATTATACCCCTCAGTTTATCATTTTCTAAATAGTTCTAATTGATACAATATTTTTTAACATCAACCTAAATACTTGCACCCAAAGGTGCATATATTTGCTAGTCATTATAATCTACACATCAAAATCAATTAAATTATTTGACTTTTGCAGCAAATTCTGAAGTCCTCCTGGACATTTCAATGGCAAGAACTCAAATTGCACCTTTTCCTTCGCCGTCTGTAATCAGCACGATGACTGTGGAGATGGATCTGATGAAGAAAACTGTGAAACGTCCGTGTCCGCCTGGCAATGGAAATGTCAAAATAACAAGTGCATTCTCCATAGTTGGCAATGTGACGGAGAAACGACTGTGGAGACGGATCGGATGGAACTTCCAGAGAAAATGCGCGTAAGTTTAATTGATGCTAAGGCCCGGGTTAGCTCAGTCAGTTAAGCGTTCGGCCAGAAACCACAAGGTTCCTAGTTTATACCGGCCATCACCAACTCAGCGTATGAGTAGCACAGGATATGTGTGGTAAAGCAAGGAGTTGATGTAGGTGTGGCGCTCCACTCAGATGCTAAAATAATCTTCTTGGTCTAGCGCTAGTGAAAAGGGGATAGACTCCCTCACTAATACCAACATTAGGCCGCCCGACGACTTTACTTTTCACTTTTACTCTGTTTAAACTCTCTG